>JABUQX010036215.1:0-37500 GCA_015478945.1 Trachelipus rathkii | reverse complement strand
AATCATGTAGAGTGTAGATCATTTCTATTTAATTCTGCCAGCTTCGGCTTCTATGGATTTACATCCTGATAATAAAGTGTCAGATTTCACTACAGAGTTAAAGAACCATATTCAGGTTGAAAGAGAACTGTATAACGTAGGGCTATCCGAGATGTTATTAGACGCCAACATTGAGAATCTGCTGGTGGCAAGTCACTGGATAATGGTCTATAGAACTGCAGATTATATTAAAACTACATTAAAAATTAAAAAGACCTTTGAATTAAAAACTGACACATAACGATAAAGAATATTTCAATAAGAAATTAGTTCTAATACAGGGATAATACAGATCCATCCCTGATATTTATAGTTATTTAAACCCACGATTTGCTACAAGTAAGACATCCATGGATACACCGCTAATAACCTCCCTGGGGAAGACAGGGTATTAATGACTTTAAGATCGGCCAAAGGCGTAAACTTGAAAGACCTTGAAGTGTTTATCATTAAGGGATTGGACTGGTTCATGAGATGTGTGTGCGAGCTTGATAAGGCAATAGATCATTCTAACGACATTGCAGATGTTCTAAATCGATGCAGTGAAATTAACCATGAGCGTACAAATCCACATGATAAAATTCATGAAACGGCCATGTCTCTCAATTATGAATGCACAACTTCAGATATGTTGCAAGATCAGGATGATGGCTTATATTTACACTGATATAGTTGAAAATCAATATGTGGGGGACATTAAAGCCCTTTTATTAAGGGTGGTACCAAAGAGTGCAGAGTTATAGCTTTTCCTAATGCTCATTTTTTACCTCTGAATCGATCTCATTTTGGCTCTATACGAATGTATATAAAGGATGTAAAAGAAAGGTCTTACCCATTCACTGATGGAAAATTGTTGTGTAATGTTCATATTGAAAGAAGCACCAATCGAGTTGTTGAATAATTTTAAATGCAAAATAAGGCTTAGGTTGACCGGTCAAGGTAAAGTTCGTAAGAAAATATGAGTAAAGAAAAAGCTTAAAGTAAAAAGACCTCTAAAGATAAAATGTATGGATGTATTTGTTATTTAATTACTAGCTGGTATCTTTTACATAAATAGTATCATCAGTCATCTGCTTTGTATATAAGAAAAGGCTAATCAAAACTCTACTCATTATACGATTAGCGTTCATGCATGCAAGAAGCATTTCCTTCATCCTTCTAGTACAGGTTGTCGCAAGACTGAATTATATAACTTCTCCATGAATCCTACAGAGATTAGTGTAAATGAGACCAATTTCATCAGTATTAATTTCATTCAGTCAATTTCCAACACAGATGTGCCTCTCGAATTCAATATTCCAGGTACATCGGATCAGTATCTAGATCCATCCAGGGTGTTTTTATATTTAAAAACGAAATTGACGAAGCCAAATGATACAAACCATCCTTGATCCGATGATCACAGTGTATAAGGAATCAAATTTCCCGTATACATGCTTTAACCAGATTGAGTTGAATCTCAATGAAACATCGCTAGGAGCGTCTACGGCAAATTAATCTTACCGAAGATATATAGAACATTTGTTAAATTATTCCGACAATGCTAAGCAGTCTTATCTCCAATTATGCGGATTTTATAGTTTCAAAATTGTTAGCAACCATGTAGATAAAGCTGCTAAATCCTCAAGTGACAAATGAATTTTACGGACGTTTAAATGGTGATATCTTCTCTCAAGAAAGACTTATTCTACCAGCTGTAGATACTGGAATTCATTTACCAGATCTAGTGCTCAATTTGCTCTTAAAATAAATATATAAACCTGCTGCTACTGCTTATGTCTAGAACCTGCTTTCAAGTTGTTAGAAACCTATCTTAATGTAATAAAAGCGAAATTCTTACGCCAGAGACATTTGGAAATTGAAAAACCTCTATTGAACACTACAGCTAAGTATCCTATCAAAAGAGTTGAAATCAAGTTATTTATTTTCACATAGGGATTATAGAATATCCATATCCCTAACAATGTGAACGGTAATTTATCACATAGTAATAATAGGAATTGTCGAACATGAAGCGTACTCTAGTAATTATAAAAAGTTACCCTTTAAATTCTCGCCTTTTGGACTGTATTGTATCAGTCTACATATGAAATGTTATGCAATGGAGTACAATCTCTATGTCCAAGACCTTTCTACGACTTAATAGCTTATACTTTTTCATGTAACGATAGCGGAACAGGAATAGATCTCGAAGCATACGCCAAGAATAGTAACTTATAAGCATGCGATCTCACAGCAGACCTTTCAGCTTGTACCGCAAATGATTTAAATATTTTAGGAGAGGGGATTTTATGGTCAAGTCTCTCCTTCAGTAGAAGTTTGCAGTCCTCTATCACAGTCTTGGTTTATTTGGAACATGGAATTATTAATGATGAATGAGGAAGAAATTAAAACTGTTTTAAAACGAGCCACGATTTATAGAAATATTCGGAATTAATAAAGTAGGATCTGTAAAACTGAAGAAGGTTACTGGTTTTGTATTCAACACTTAACTTCGCCACATTAACGCTGGAGTAAATTGGATTTCAGTCTATAGGGGAAAATGGTACTGTTTTTCTCATTCTTTCTTTGGATTTAAAATTTATATTGACTAACCATTATGTTATTTCATTTTTAAAATACAATAGTGTAAATTATATAAAAATTATATCACACCCTGTTTAACCCTCATATTCAAATTTATGTGGAGTCTATTGTTTCTATTTCATTATATGTTTTTTAAAAAATGTTTGTTTTAAGGAACTTATATATTTGATGTTAAAAATTTGTATGTCAATTACTATATAGTTTCTTATTATGTAATAAATGCTTTAATTAATATAAAAACCTGATTTTAATACCCTTAAAACTTATTTTCATATACATATATATATATATATATATATATATATATATTATATATATATATATATATATATATATATATATATATATAATTATAATAGTATTAATAATAATATATTATATAGATATTATATATGAAGTTATATATATTTATAAATATATATAATAATATAAAATATATCATAATGAAAATATATATATACCGTTATAATATATATATATATATATTATATATATATATATATATATATAATAAATATAATATATATATATATATATATATAAATATATATAATTATATAGATATATATATTATATATATATATATTAGTATATATATATATGTAGTATAATATTAAAAAATATATATATATATATATATATATATATATATATATATATATATATATATATATATATATATATATATATATATATATATATATATATATATTTCTTTCTTTCTTCTTCTTTCCTAATCTTCCTCTTTGCCCCAAGACTGGGGGTAAGGTGCGTGTCATGCATCGGGAAAGAAAAGCAGTAGAAGAATATGACAAAAGTCGAAAGGAAAGCCCAGCCTTACCGCCCCCTCTGTATCATTAATTAGTGAGAACTCGTCACAGACAGAAAAGCCACCCTAGAGCTTCATGGGGACCGCGACGGACCCTCACTATGGTAAATCGTCAGTGAAAGGGTTCATCCCTTGGCCCAGGTGGGCCACAACCATACCCCTATACAAAACCCCGAAATTCTCTCCTATCATTCACCTTTGTTCTCGCCTCTGCCAAACTCACATTTCTCTCCTTCAGACATTCGTTCACCGACTCAATAGAATTTCTCTTCGTCTCCCTGCCGGTCGGTTTTCCCAACACACTCTCCACTATACATCCGCTTAACCAACCGAACTATCATTATCCTTTAAACATGGACCCAAACCCTCTCAACCTACTTTCATTTATTCTTCATTTACCCCTTCAATCCACACAACTCTCTAATACGTTCATTCCTCATTTTATTAACTCTTTTCATACCTAGCATGCCCCTATGATTGTCCATCTGAACACATTGAACTTTAGATCTATACTTCTTATTCCAGACCATAGTTTCTCACTACCATACAATAACACAGGGTACAAACATACCCTCATGTAAGACTCTAGCGGCACTCAAGACTTAGTCCCTTTACATTCACCAACGATGTAATTGCACCAGCAACCTTTCCTGCCAATTGCACAACTTTCCTACTACACTCTGCATCATCTGTCCCTTCTCATCCAACACATATACCCTAAATATTTTAAACTCAGACACTTGCTCAGCTGCTCACCATCTAAACATAACTTCACACTGAGGGACGGTCCACTCACAACCATAACCTACTCTTATCTATGTTTACTTTCAAAACCCCTCCTTTTACATACCCTGCCAAATCTCTCTACCAATCCTCTCAAACTCTCTTTCAGATTCGCCACACAGAACCAAATCACCGCATTATAATAGGTAGGGGCACCCTCCACTCCTCTCCATCCTCCATCTCTAAGACCATTTCCTGCCATCCCCACCTGAAATTCTTTCATAACCCCATCCATATACACATTGAAAAACCAAGGAGACAACACCAACCCGTTCTCACTCCGCAATTAATCCTAAACAATCACCATTACACCATTTATTCTCTACCACACGCTTCACTATCGTCAACAACTTTTGATCCATTCAGAAGCCCTACCACCAAACACCATATATCACTAATACCTGCCATAAAGCTTCCCTATTAACTCTATCATACGCCTGTTGTAAATCCATAAAACCTAAATATAATTTATTCTTCTTCTCCCTCATTTTCTCCAATCATTTGTTCAATGTTAAAAGATTTGATCCATACATCCTCTACCACTCCTAAACGCACCTTGTTCTTCACCAACCAGTCCCTCAGTCACTCGACGCACACTTTCTACCAAAATTCCAGCATATACCTTCCCTACAACACTCAATAAACTTATTCCACTATAATCTCTACAATTCCCCTTTTCTCCCTTACCTTTATATAAGGGTACCATTACCGCTCTCCTCCAATCCCTTGGAACATACCCTCCACAAACGCTTTATTACACCAACTTCCAAAATCCAATCAATCACCATCTCGCCTCCTCTCTTGATCATTTCACTAGTAATTTCATCTATACTTGAAGATTTACCATTCTTCAACTTACTAATAACCTCATCCACAAAATACCTATTCCTTCTTGCACCATCAAAACCACACACATTCACTAACACCTCATCATTACTGTTAATATTGTAGATTTTCGAATGTTCTTTCCACACTCCCCTCACTTCCATTTCATCAGTTAGCCAAAAAGCACCATCCTATTCATTATTCTAAGCGATTCCCCTTATTCTAATCTTAACCTTTGCGCCCTTCCTTCCAGAGCTTCCTATTCCCTTGTATTGGCCTCATTCAACCTCCTTCCAAACTGTTCATTTACCTTCTGTTTTCTCCTACGATGCACCTTTTAGATTTCTTTTTTCCTCCTTATATAATTCCAAGCATCTTTCTTTTGAAACTTCATCATTTGCTTTTAGTACATTCAACCACGCTTCTTTTTTACCTTGTTAACCGCTTTCATCACCTCTTCATTTCACCATTCGCTGTTAACATATTACTTCTACTTCTAGCACATCACACACTTTCCTTTGCACTTACTAACAAATTGCTTCGCTTTCATTTGCCCCCAGATTTGTTCAAGTATCACTTGTTCACATTCAAACCGATTCACTTAAGCGAGTGATCTTACATACTTACCTTAGTCTCTTGCCCTCACTTAACTGCCACTCTTATATATAGTTATTATATATATATATATATATATCTAATATATTATATATAATATATATAATATATATATATATATATATATATATATATATATATAAAAATATAATATATATAATATATATATATATAATATATATTATATATAGACTATATATATATATATATATAATATATATTATATATATAATATATATATAATATATATATATATATAGTATATAAATATAATATATATATATATTATATTATATAATATATATATATATTATATTATATATATATTAATATAATATATATATATATATACTAATATACTAGCACATTATATATAATAATATATATAATATAAATATATATATATATATATGATTATTAATATATATTATATATAATATATTATATATATATATATTATATATATATAATATATATATATATATATATATATATATTTATATATGATATATATAATTATATATATAGTATATATATATATATATATATATATATTATAATATATATATAATATATATATATATATTTAATTATATATATATACATATTATTATATATATATTCAGGTTGGTGGAGAAATCTCGGGGTGGTTTCAAAAAAACCGTCCAGTGGGTTTCTGTGGATTTTTGGGGGGGGGGGGGTTTTTGGTCTTTTTGGGATATGGTCTTTTTTGTGCTTTTCTAAAATTTCTATTTTTGAGGAAAAATTAAATGATCAATAATTCAGTTTGTTTTTTCACTTTTTTGTAATGTCATTATAGTACCATTTGACAAATAAATTAATAAATAGGTATAAAATTTACAAATTAAACATAATTTGGTTTCAAACATTGTCAAATTCCCACTGCTGAATGAATGTCATTGCCTAATTGGTGAAACATGAAGGGTAGATGGTATGCTATTGTTTTACAGGCTAGTAATAGTAATGTCATAACAGTACTATCTTAAGTAAAGTAATTAAGTAATATATTTAAATTTATATTATTTAAACTTCGAACATTGTCGTCATTATAATCTGAGGCTCTGGGAAGTTAATAAGTTAGCTACCAGCAGCAGTAGTTGTTACCTAGAAACTAGGCAGGCTTTCACTGAATACCTTCCAAAGGAGCTGCCCACCAGCCTACCAGGTGTGTGTTTTTATGGTAAAATCCTGGTAAACTTGGGAGATTTGGAAAAAATCGAGTATTCATATATTATATATATATATATAATATATATATATATATATTATATAATATATATATATATATATATATATATATATATGATATATATATATTATATATATAAATATATATAATAATATTATATTATAGTATATATATAATATATATATAATATATATATATAATGAATTTTCTTGGTTAATTATTGAATTACTTTCTGTATTATTTTTAAAAAAATGTTGATTTTAGATACATTGATAGTTATTTTACAATCGGGCATCCCGTCTACAAGTTTGTGGACAAAACTATAAGTGCACGTGAGAAAATTTGTATTGGTCTATTTGTATATTGTATTGAGCTAATATTTTCTTTATTCTGTAGTAGACCTGACTTGTTTCCTATGTATTTTTTTTTTTTTTACAGATTACCACCACTGCACGGGCTGGGCCCTTTCAAGGAGGGGCAGGAAATAAAAAACCGGAAAGCCCAACCAAGCCAAGCCTAACGCAAATCTCTCAGGTGTGCGCAAGACGTGGGTTTTAAAGAGAGAAGATTTAAATACGAGTAGGAAAAACAGAAGATGCAAGGAGTTCCACAGAACAGAAGGTGGTGGGAAAGAAGGAGGCACCACAACGAAACGATCTGGGATTTCAATGCTCAGCGCGAAAATGCATCGAGAGCATGGCACCCTGTATTGCGAGGAGCGACGCATGGAGGTGAATGCGAGGGCCACTCCTCGGAAGCATCTACCGTTGAAGTACCATAGAAAGAGATAGTGCGCCAACGTCAAAGTCGCAGAGATAGAGGGTCAAGAGATTAGAAAATATGGGACAGATTATTGTCTCTTAGCTTTAACTCAACTCTGTCCAATAGAAGGGTGGAGCCGGAGCCCCCCACCAGATGTGAGAACAGTACTCCAAACAAGGGCGAATAAGACCCTTATAAAACTGGATAGCTGGGCAGAAGAAAAAAATTCCCGCAACCTGAACAGAACTCCCGGTTTCTTTGATGCCACCTTAGCAACCGTGTTATATGGTTTTCTTCAAATAATTTTTTTGTTTATTTCAGGCCAAGGATGTTTATGTTGTCAACAGCGTGAGACGTTAGAACCGTCGAAAAAGATAGGAAAGTAGGAGGTGTTTTTGAGAGGGAGAGGTAAAGTAGTTGGAGTTTCAAAGAGTTGAATTTCCACAAGGTTGAGGTGGCCCCACCGGGAAAATCCCATCCAGGTCGGCAAGGATAGAATCAGAAAGCTGAAGATGAGAGCAACTCTAGATGCAAAAGAGGTAGCAAATTTGAAAGAGTAGAAGAATGGAAGTTGAGTCATCGGATAAGAGTGAACAACAGAGTTAGAGTACAGCTGAGGAGATCGTTGATGAAAAGTAAGAATTAAAGTTGGAGATAAAACAGAACCGTGAGGAACACCACAATTGAACCAGGAAAGGAGGCGGAGGAGGACCGTCCATCAACGAGTGCTGATTATAGAGCGACCAGAGAGAAAACTTGACAAGAGTAAGCAAAGAGAAGGAGAAACCCAAAGAGTGAGCTTAGAGAGTAGCGACGCATTTGCCATACTCGATCAAAAAGCCTTGATATATCGAGTGCCACCACCCAAGACTCCAAATAGTCCCTAAGGGCAGAAGACCATAAATCAGTAAGATAGGAAAAAATGTCACCAGTTGACCTCGAGCTTCGAAAGCCATACTGATGATCTGAAAGAAGGGAATGAGACTCCAGATGATCCAGGAAATGAGATTAAGAGAGTTTCAAAGATCTTAGATAAAATACAAGTGAGAGCTATATGCGACGATAGTTAGAAGGATCAGAGCGACATGCCCTTTTTCCGGGATTGGTTGGAATATCGCGCTTCCAGCACTGAGGAAATGTTCTAGTATTAGGATAGAGAGTAGAGTTGATCGAGGACAGGGGCCAGCTCGGAAGCACATTTCCTTAGACACGAGAGATTGGCGTATCCGGCCACTAGCCTTCCCGACACTCACAGAACTCAGAATCCCATACACCCGATCATGCGTAATCACGGGAAGAGGCATAGGAAACCTGAGAGGAGAAGAAGCAGGAGGAGGGATGCCGGAATCGTCCAGGGTAGAATTAGATGTATTACGAGATGTATTACGAGATTTTGCAGGATGAAGATAATATTTGTCTTTTATTTTCGAATATATTTTCTGTTCTTTTTTTTTCTCATATTTTAATGAAAATAAGATGATAATGTAGTTCCATTCCTTTCTTTGAGTTAAATAGTGTACTAAAACTAGAAGCATTTCTTTAAGGAAAAATGGTTCTGGATCAATTGAAAAAATTTTCTCTGGCTTTGGTCTTGTTTGGTCAAAAATTCGAAATAGACTTGGGGTCAGAAACGGTTCAAAAACTTGTAAGAATATATAAATATCTAAGACAGGTTAGACAGCCAAAATAGTTACTTATTTGAGAAAAAATTGAAAAATGTGATTCAATTACTGACTTAATTCAATACAATGTACCAAATTACTTTTATACTTTATTGCATACTATATAAATTTATAAAATGATGGAAATTCAAAATGTAATATAGTAAGTTTAAACCAAAGAGAAAAGAATTTTTACTTTTTTATATACTGAAAATTTTATTTCGATATTTTAATAATGGAATCTAGTTAGTATATTCTAGTCAATAAAATTTAAAGACACATTCAATTATACTTTTGCACTAAATTTTAAAAATTAAATTTTCAATTCTCTTACTAGCTTACTAGTAATGAAACATGTAGTTGTTATTATTGCCTATTAGTCATTTTTTTAAATATCTCTCAAATTGTTGAAAATAGTAGATAAAATTTTAAAAACTGAAAAATCAACTTGCAGATGGGTTTTTGGGTTTTATTAGGTAGACTTTTATGAGGTTTTTGTTTTTTTTGGCGTTTTTTAATGTCAACCATGTATATATTAGTATAAATACATGTGCGCTATCGTGAATGTAACTTCATGTAAATATTAATAAAGTGTTTGTTATTATGTAATATATACATTTATATATATCCTATATTATATATACCCCTATTAACGATAAGTCTACTATCTAACCTAATATATACCTATTATAACCACTCGTAAACCGTAATATATCATCAATCCTCCTCATCCCTAATATTATATTTATACTGATAGAGATCTAAAAATATATTAATATATATAAATCCATAATATATATACTATATATTATATACTATATACTATACCATCCCACTATATATATATATAATATATATATACAATAATATTATAATACTATAATTACAATAATAAATTATATATATAATATAATACTTAAGAGTGAAATATATATATAAACTTACTCATACAATTAGTATACGGATATATATATCAATACCTCAACTATAGTACGTATATTATTCTCTCATCACACTCATCATATTTGATATATATACCTAATATATACTATAATAATATAATATATATATAATTAGATATAATATATATATATATTTATACCGTATATCTATAAAAATAAATTATATATATATAATAAATATATAAATAATAAAATCTACTATCTATCTCAACAATATATATACTTATACAAACGTAAATAATTACACTATTAAATATAACATCCCTATACTTATACAGAACCTACTTATACCTATACTAATAACATAATCACAACCTTATTACTCAATTAGCTAGACTCATAATATATAGTTGAATACTATATATATAAATATAATATATACCTTAACATTTAAACATACATATAAATTAATAATACTATACTTATTACTATATAAGCAACTTTATATATAGATATAATATTTATATTCCTTATACCGAACTCTTTAATAAATTTACGCTTCCCCAGTATAGCTAATGATATACTATATATTATATTCTCCTACTATATTATATAGATAGTCAATATTATTCTATCTAATACATATTACTCATAAATACTACATAATAATTATAAAATACTACTAAATAATATCTATTCCCACTAAAAACTGCTAAGCTCTACCTATATATAGATATATATATATATATTATACATATATAATATATATATATATATTTATAATTCATCAATAGGTAGATTGTACTAATCTCACTCATAAACCACCTCAGTACTACCTATACAATATATCTCTAACACTTTATAAACATATAACGTAATATAAGGAATTCCTCCAGTCTACTCTCTCACCTTACTAATATATTTATCAATACATACAATCATCTGGTAAATAGTATATTTATTATATGGATACTGCTCTCAAAATCTCTGATCCATAGAATAATATAGGATATACTAGCTCACTGTAATATATATAACCCAATACCCATTTACATGTATACACCAAATTCTCAATTACTTATTCTCATAATCTCCCTCACTAGTAATATCAGTTAACATAAAAGTATATAATAACTATTATATTAATATATAAATTAATTCCTCCCTCCCTATATATATCTATACTATTATCATCTTATTGTATATTATACAAACAGAATAAGGGGCACTCAGTGCATAGAATATAGGCTATTAGGTAATCGGTGCTTTGTAATCTCGACTTGAAATGATGTAACTAGAGATTTTGGTGGAATACACTTCGAAAGTCTAGCTATTAACTAATTATTGGCCACCAGTAATTGAAGACCCCCCCTGGTGACTCACTACAATGTGTGGGTTTGATGTGCCCAAGAAGGAATAGGTAAGGAGGGAGTTAGATGAGGTAGAGGCGAGAAAGTTGAAAATAGGAATAATAAGAATCGTGCAGGGTGATATATGAACGCCATGGACTTCGACCCGCATCAGTGTCCATGATCATGTGAAACGGACAAGCGAGCATATGTGTGATTTGGAGTTTTGGACGTTGTGTAGCAAAGGTTCTATGGAAGCTTATAGTATCCGAAGAGATTGCGAGCAAGAGAGACAGTAATTAGTCCACCTTACCTTCCTCTAACAAAATAAAGGGTTAAGGGAGATACAGGGTAAGCTGTTAGGCAACCTGTATGAGGGAATTTTGTTATATTTAAGTTGTATAGTCGGAAGACATTTATCTTTAATTTTGGTATACGTAAAAGATGCCTCGAAGGTGACTCGTAAGCCTCTCTCTCTAGAAGAACAAGGTTAAGCGTTACTGAATGGTAGAGGAATGTGTGATTCAAATCTTTTAATGAAACAATGATTTGAAAATTTGAAAGTTAATTAAGCAATAAATGTCGTATTTAGTTTTTTGGATTTGTACAACAGGCGTTAGATAGTGACTTAAATAGGGAAGCTCCTAGAGTGAGACAAGGTGTAGCTCAATATATATGGTAGTTTGGGAGCGCTAACTTCCTGCAATGGAATCCTCGGTTGGTTATAACGAATAGAAAGGCGCATGTGTGATAAGAATTAAATGAGTTGGAAGTGATTGTTTTTTTGTCATCTTCATTGCCCGGATTAGAATAATTCTTTAACATTATAGCTCGGCGAGGTGATGAGCATGAGAATAGTATCATATGTCTTCTTCATTAGTGTTATTCAAACATATGTTAGCAACGTATCCTCCCGCAATGGTCGTTATGAATAAGCACCTAGAGAGTGCCGTAGCAAGGTGTGTGGCCTCAAGAGGGGATACAATAGTCGTGGTTTTCAGAAATGATTGGAGAATGGCAAGATAGTGAGAGTGGATGCCTACCTATTATATAGCGGAGTCACCTCTTCTGATGATTTGCGTATTTGTGGGCGAATCTGAGAGGTTTGAGAGAGTTAGATATGAAGCATTTGACAGCGTGTGTATAAGGACCATCACTTTTCGAGTGTAGACCGATAGACTGAAGCTCACACTCTCATGGCTTTGACTCTCGCGATTCAGTCCTTAGGTGTGTGCGAAATCTTATGCTTGGATGTGCGCGGAACAAGTTCTACGATCTTTTTACTCATTTTAGTATTAAATAGTGGTCGAACAAAGGTGAACGGTATCTGATGCTCAGAGACTGTAGCATCTAAGCTTGTTGAATGCTGAGGTGGCTGGTGCAAATATAAATCCTTGCTCTCGGGATGTAAACGGCACAATCTTCGCGCTCTCTGGGTCTTAATAGGGTATGTTTTTTATGGAGTCTATGGATCATTGTTGAACATTTGAATATACACAAGACTGACTACGAAGACATCTTAAGATGATCCGTAACTAATTTATAGTCAAAGCGTGCTGAAGAAAGTAAGCGACGAGTAACTGGTGGGCCCTCCAATATAAGGTGGGCCAAGTGACGGCGCTTCTTATACTTTTCATCAAAGAAACGGGTAAATAACGATAACGCTGAACTACTTTTTCGAGTAGCGGGATAGACGTCCGCTAACGATAAGGAACTTACGTTTTGATTATAAATTAACTCGATGACCTCACCTACTGTTAATATATATATTATATATATATATATTATTATTATATATATATATATAATATATTTATATATATCTATATATATAATATATATTAATATATATATATAATATTAAATATATAATATATATATATAATATATTATACTTATATAATATATATATTATAATATTATAAATATGATATATATAAATGATATATATATATATATATATATATAGTATATATATATATTAATAATATAATAAATATATATATAATTATAATTATATACTAATAATATATATATCACATAATAATAATAACTTATAAATCAGTCAAAGATGAATACATAGGTCACTCAATTAAATAAAAAATATCAATATTCATGATCTAACATTATTTAAGTAATATCCCTCACACTCAATTCCACATCATAGAACAAATATTGTCCACTAACTCCTGTCCCCAAAATCAATAAGTATAATTTCATCATTGCACTCATTAGATAATCTATTTTTCTGCTGAGCTACGTCTGCGACATCAAACACAGACAGATTATCTCCTAGATTTCGTGACAAAACGCAAAACAACTCTTTCAAACACAATCAATTCCGCACCCCCCTTCCTCCTCGACAACCGGATTTCTGGCTTTCCCATCAAATTAATGTCGTTATTTACATGGCAACCTGTGCAAGCTCTCTACCTCTATACATCGTCCACCATAAGCTTCCTGTGCTCATCTCTCGAATTCAATACCCAAAAACACCACAAATATGTACATATTCTAATTGGACGGAATAAAGACAGCAAACTTGGAACGCAAATACCAATAAGAGCCTTTAAGTGTCTCACATTGTCCATTATAATGACGGTCATTTTAGAGCGCTGGAATTTGGAACACTTGTGTCCCACGCGTTAGATGAAAGTTTCTCTTCAACTCAAATACAGGAGCAGGTTACAATAAACACTTTTCTTAACAAAATACAAGTATTACACATAGGCTTTCCAATAAAACCATGCATTCCCACACTACTCTAGACTCTATTAGACTCCATCGCGTTCTCCAACCTGTAGAGCAAAGCGGCTTATCTAAGAGCAGACTACATCTTTTGTTGGCTCGCCCGTTAACCTATTTAACTATGTGCTGTGTCAGCTGTGGTACACGTATTAACATTCTCATGACCAGTTCTAAAAATTAAAAAAACTTCGTACTATACTTGACAACTACTAGATCCATAGCTAATACTGGATATATATATATTAATTTAGATTAATATAATAAATAGTATAAATGTAAGTTATAACTTATAACACTATACTAATTATCTCATATATTATTATAATAAATATATTATGAATACATAATAATAGCTTATAACACTATAGTTACTATTTCATATATAATATTAAATTCCTCTAATAAGTGTAAAGGAAAACGCAGTAGATATCTCGTAAAGGAATAACATATTTTAGTATTAATATTTACTTTTTAATTAAAATATATATATAATATATAGTACTTAAGTCCCACTAACTATATATTATAATACTTAATATAAATGTTTATTATTTTATGATATATATATATATATATATATATATATTAATAATACTTACAGCTAAATATAATTAAATTAATATATAATATCATAATATCATAAGATTATATATATTATATATATATATTCTTCTTTTTATATCGACTATTCACTTTACCCTACCCTATATATATATATTTTTATATTTAGTAATCTTTCCCTAATAATTTTTTTAAATTCTTAATTTGCTCGAGATGGACTAAAGATGGCACCACTGCTTTTCGTAAAATTCCATTTTTACTCCATATTTGCTTTTGCTTATTTCTCTTTGCATAGAAAACCTGATTAAAAAAAAAATAAATAAAAAAATAAAAAAACCTCAGGCAAAAATAGACCAACTAGACCTAGCACAACTAACTCAAATCACAGATCTTACGCATTATAATAAAACCGCATTATTCAACACAAATCAAGAGGGTTTGCATTACAATACACCCAAAATTAAACTGCAAGGGACAAAAACAACGCAACCTTTCCGCACAATAAGAAAAAATCATACCATCACATACACAACCGCCCTTCCGACAACGAGAAATCTTCAAGCAAAAATAAAATTTGCCTGGTCCAAAAAATCCAATGTAATATCCATCCATGTCCCGCTATTTCCAAAATTAGCCATCCATCTCTACGACAAATATATTAAGCCACGATTAGAACATATAAAGCCGAACAGCAAGACCTCTATTCAACCCCCAGAAGACTCAACATAATTAAAAAAATTAAAAAATTCACAGGTTCATTATACTATTACATAATATCAAATATAATATAAAGCCGATCAAGAAGACCTCTAATTCAACCCCCCAGAAGACTCAACATAATTAAAAAAATTAAAAAATTCACAGAGCTGTAGGCCCAGGACCAAATATCTATATAATAATAAAGACCGAATCAAGAAAGAAACCATCTAAATTCAAACCCCCCCGAAGCTTACTTCTTTAATTATAATTAAAAAAATTAAAAGAATTCACAAGCTGTACGGCCAAGACCAGAATATCTAATATAATATAAAGCCGATCAAGAAGACCTCTAATTCAACCCCCCAGAATTACTACATAATTAAAAAATAAATAAATTCACAAACCCCGTATTGGCCCAGACCAAATATCTAATGCAATATGAAGCCGATCAAGAAGACCTCTAATTCAACCCCCCAGAATTATCAAATTAATATTTAAAAAAATATATAATTTAAATAATTATCCTCTATATCCGATTAAGCTGTAGGCCCAGACCAAATATCTTATATAATATAAAGCCGATCAAGAAAGGACCATCTAATTCAACCCCCAAGAAGTACTCAACACTAATTAAAAAAATTAAAAAATTCACAAGCTGTAGGCCCAGACCAAAATATCTTAATATAAATATATCTAAGAAACAAAGTAAACCCCCCCAGGAAGTACTCAAGCATAATTAAAAAAATTTAAAAATTTGCAGACAAGCTGTAGGCCCAGACCAAATTCTTATATAATATAAAGAGCCACTCAAGAAACTCTATTCAAACCCCCAGACACGTCACTCAACATTAATTAAAAAAATTAAAAAATTCAAAAAGCTCTGTAGGCCCAGGACCAATTCAATAAATATTAAAGCCGATCAAGAAGGGACCTCTAATTCAACCCCCAGAGTAAACATCAACAATAATTAAAAAAAAAAAAATTAAAAAAAAATTCAACAAGCTGTAAGGCCCAGAAACCAAATATCTAATATAATATAAAGCCGATCAAGAAGACCTCTAATTCAACCCCCCAGAAGTACTCAACATAATTAAAAAAAATTAGAAAAATTCAACTTACGCTGATTCCAAATATATAAATTTTTTTTATAAAAAATATAAAAAGCCGATCAAGGAACTCAATCAAGAAGAACCCCAGAAGTACTCAACATTAATTATAAAAAATTAAAAAAAGTTCAACAAGCTGTAGGCCCAGACAAATATCTAAGTATAGATATAAAGGCGATCAAGAAGACCTCACATTCAACCCCAGATTTTTTGTACTCAACATCAATTTATAAAAAAAATTAAAAGATTCACAAGCCTGTAGGGCCCAGACCAAATATCTTATATAATATAAAGCCGATCAAGAAGACCTCTAAATAAACCCCCAGAAAGTACTCAACATAATTAAAAAAAATTAAAAAAATTCACAAGCTGTAGGCCAGACCAAATATCCTTATTCATAATATAAAGCCGATCAAGAAGACCTCTAATTCAACCCCCCAGAAGTACTCAACAAATTAAAAAAATTAAAAAATTCACAAGCTGTAGGCCCAGACCAAATAATCTAATATAATATAAGACACGATTCAAGAAAAAAGAACTCTGAGTTGTTCCTCAGCCAAATATTGTAAGAAATCAACATATATAAAAAAAATAAAACAATTCAGGAGCTGTAGGTCATCAATAACAAATGTCTAATATATAAATTAAAGCCGATCAAGAAAGACCTCTAAATTTCAACCACCAGAAGTAAGCTCAAACATAAATTAAAAAAAAATTAAAAAATTCACAAGCTGTAGGCCCAGACCAAATATCTATATAATTATAAAAGGCCGATTCAGCAAGACTCTAATTTGACCTAATATTATCACTACAACAAATAAAAAAATATAGAAATTTATATTCTTCACAAGCTGTATGGCCACAAGCACCAAATATCTAATATAATATAAAGCCCATCAAGAAGACCTCTAATTCAACCCCCCAGAAGTACTCAACATAATTAAAAAAATTTAAAAATAATTTCACAAGCAGAAGGCCCAGACCAATATCTAATATTAATATAAGCTCACTCAAGAAGACCTCCTAATTAACCCCCCAGAAGTAGCTCAACATATTATAAAAAATTAAAAAAATTCACAAGCGGTAGCTCCCAGACCAAATATTCTAACTATAATATAAAGCGATCAAAGATCTTGAATCTCAACCCCCAGATAGTACTCAACTAAATATACCACATTATAAAAAATTCACACGCTGGTAGGCCAGACCAATATCTGTCATAATAATATAAGGGCCGATCAAGAAGAACTCTAAATCAACCCCCAGACAGTACCAACATAATTAAAAAAATTAAAAAATTCAACATATAGCCCAGACCAAATATCTTATATAATATAAAGCCGAACAAATGAAGACCTCTAATGTCAATCCTCCCAGAAGTACTCAACATAAGTTTAAAAAAAATTAAAAAATTCAACATATCAGTAGGCCAGACCAAATATCTAATATTAATCTCAAAAAGCCGACCAAAAAGTCCCCTTTCAAGTTTTCAACCCCCCAGAAGTATCCAATCCTAATCACAAATAAAATACTCAGTGATCCCGCATCCTACAGACTCATATCCCCTATATAATAAAGCCGATCAAGAAGACCTCTAAATCAACCCCCCAGTACTCAAATGAATTAAAAAAAATTCCAAAAAATTCAAAAATTGGGCCCCAGACCAAATATCTAATATAATATAAAGCCGATCAAGAAGACCTCTAATTCAACCCCAGAGAGTACTCTAATGCATTTAATATTTTATAAAAAAAATTTATATATATATATTCACTATATTGTCTTTGTAGCGCGCAGGACAAATATCTAAATAATGATAAAGCGATCAAGAAGACCTCTATTTCCAACCCCCCAGACGATACTCCGACATTCATTAATAAAAAATATTGAATTCACAAGCTGTAGGCCCAGACCAATATTAATATAATATTTAAAGCCGATCAAGAAGACCTCTAATTCAACCCCCCCAAGAAGTACTCAACATAAATTAAAAAATTAAAAAAATTCACAAGCAGTAGGCCAGACCAAATATCTAATATAATTAATATAAAGCCGATCAAGAAGACCTCTAATTCAACCCCCCTCATTGGTCAAACATAATTAAAAAAATTAACTAATTCACAAGCTGTTAGGCCCAGACCAAGATATCTAGCAATAAATTAAGCCGAAATCAGAAGACCCCTATTCAAGCCTCCCAGAAGTACTCAACATAATTAAAAAAAAATTAAAAAATTCACAAGCTGTAGGGCCCAGGACCAAAATATCTAAAATATGAAATATAAGAACAAATATCGTCATTATTCACCCCCAGAAGTACTCAACATAATTAAAAAAAATAAAAAAATCACAAGCTGTTAGGCCCAGACAAATATCTAATATAATATAAAGCCCATCAAGAAGACCTCTAATTCAACCCCCCGAAGTACTCAACATAATTAAAAAAATTAAAAAATTCACAACCCTGATTAAAATAATTTTAATGCAATATGAAGCCGATCAAGAAGACCTCTAATTCAACCCCCCAGAAGTACTCAAAACATAATTAAAAAAAATTAAAAGATTCTTCAAGCTGTAGGCCCAGACCAAATATCAATATAATATAAAGCCGATCAAGAAGACCTCTAATTCAAAAATACTATGAAAAAAGCCTAATTAAAAAAAATTACAAAAATTCTACAAAGCCTGTAGGCCCAGCAGACCAATATCTAAGCTATAATATAAAAGCCGATCAGAAAGACCTCTAGATTCAACCCCCAGAGTACTCAACCTAATTAAAAAAAATTAAAAAATTTCACAAGCAGCTGTAGGCCCAGACCAAATATCTAAGTATGAATATAAAGCCGATTCAAGAGACCTCTATTTCAACCCCCAAGAAAGTATCGACATAATGACAAATGAATTAAAAAATTCTACAAGTCTGGTCGGCCAGACCAAATATTTCTAATATATATAAGCCCATCAAGTAATGACCTCTAATTTCAACCCCCAAATACTCAACATTATATTAAAAAAATTAAAAATTCCACATGGTGTCACAGATTTTTTTACTCTAATGCAATATGAAGCCGATCAAGAAGACCTCTAATTCAACCCCCCAGAAGTACTCAACATAATTAAAAAAAATTAAAAAATTCACAAGCTGTAGGCCCAGACCAAATATCTAATATAATATAAAGCCGATCAAGAAGACCTCTAATTCAACCCCCCAGAAGTACTCAACATAATTAAAAAAAATTAAAAAATTCACAAGCTGTAGGCCCAGACCAAATATCTTATATAATATAAAGCCGATCAAGAAGACCTCTAATTCAACCCCCCAGAAGTACTCAACATAATTAAAAAAAATTAAAAAATTCACAAGCTGTAGGCCCAGACCAAATATCTTATATAATATAAAGCCGATCAAGAAGACCTCTAATTCAACCCCCCAGAAGTACTCAACATAATTAAAAAAAATTAAAAAATTCACAAGCTGTAGGCCCAGACCAAATATCTAATATACACCTCAAACACTTGGGAATAAAGTCTATCGAAGCCCTCACCCAATTATTTAATACAACATGGGAAACTAACACTCTCCTCCCCCTTCTGGAAACACGCTCACATTATTCCTATACTAAAACCAGGTAAACCACCCAACAACCACGCTTCCTACAGACCAATTTCACTGCTCACCAAAATAGCTAAAGTATTGGAAAAATTAATATTCAATAGAATCCTACCTTATATTCCTCTTATCTAGCACGCTACATGGATTTAGACAAAAACATTCCACAACCACTCTCCTAACTGATTTAACACAGCATATTCTGAGTGACTTTAACCAAAACTCTCCCCCTCTCTTACCATTCTAATCGCAATAGAAATTAACAAGTCATTCAATACAATCTCCCCGACAAATCTTAATAACAAAATATTAAATACTAACATGCCCATTAATTACAAAAAAAAATAGTAAAAAACTTCATATAAGGACGTACATGCTAAAGTTATATAAGGACGACACTTCTCCCGTACATACAAACTATATAATAGCGTCCCCCAAGGAGACGTTCTCTCTTCTTCACTCTTTAATCTCTTTATGCACGATCTACAAACCCTTGTCTCCCCTTATATAAAAATTAATAGCTATGCTGATGATCTATCCATTACCCTTCAACACCCCTCCATAAATACAACACGCATAGAACTTCAACATTATATAAGACAACCGGAACAGTGGCTGACAGATAAAGAGTGTCATCATCTCCAAAAAAATCTTTAATCACATCAACTTCAAACCTTGAATAAAGGAGAATCACATAAGCATCCAACAATTCATCTTTTAAATAATAGGATCCCTCCACACAAACCATCTTAGGATTTATATTTCGACCCACATATTAGTCCCTCCGCCCCCCCAAAAACACACAAACAAACATTGGAATGTAAGAGATAAACAAATTAAACGGCATAAAGGTAATAACAGGAACTAACTTTGGCTAACAATAAAGAAGCAAACTCAATAGTATACATACAATATCTTCGCCCCTCTTTAAACTACGCATCCCCCGCCTGGGCTCCCACAGCATCTAGGACTAACATTAAGAAGCTCGAAGTAATCCAAAATAAAACCCTTAGGGTAATAACTGGCTGCCTCCACACTACACCTAAACATCACCCTCAAACTGAAACAAAAATCCTACCAGTAGGTGCCCATCTCAAAATGTTAGGATGTCAATTCTATGGCAGAATCACTATCAATAGATCACCACCTACATCATACACTGCAACAACCCCCTACACTTATAAATAAAAATGATACACCAGCAAAATACTATTCTGCTATATACAACAATTTGCCTCCACCACCACCCGACACTCGAATCATTAAACACATTCACACACACCTGACCCAAGAAACTATCTTCACATACCCTAACAATGCCAACTATAGGCAGAGATGGGCATCGTTACATGAAATTGGTTAGCGTTACCGTTACTCGTTACTTGGGAGAAAAGGGGTAGCGTTACCGTTACATCGTTACATTTTAAAATTCTTTGAAGCGTTACCGTTACTCGTTACATGTAACGCGTTAACTTGGTAACGCGTTACTTTCGGCCAGTTTCGGGCTTAATTAATAGTTTACAGTTTTGGTACATGATCATATACATATTTACTGCTGAAGTTTAAATCATTGGATTAACTAACAGTTTTTAAACTTTTATTCAAAAATTGCAATTTACATTACTTTCATTGACTAAATAATAGAAATATACAATTTTTATTTTTTTTTTATCTATTTTAAGTTTCATTATGTAAAGTTAGTGCAATAAATAATATACATTTATGGAATTTAGTGATACAATATTACCATATTTTAAAATTTTTTATAAATTTATGTTTAACAAAAAATCCGCTTGAAGAATTATCTCCAATTGTTCGCGTCACTTTGAACCTAGCTAGCCGATCTTCTTTCAACATTGGTTGATATTATTGATATGCTAAAGCATTAAGAGTAGATATTATTAATAATTAATAATGATATAATAATAATAATAAAAATTGCAGTAATTAATTTTTAATTATAATAAAATAATAGTAATATAATAATTATTTAAAAATAATTTTAATCACTTAATTAATAAAATGATAATATTTTCTGTAACCATATAGAGCCAAAAAAAATTAAAAAGAAGACTAAGATTTATATTTATAGTAACTTAATTAATAACATTACGAATATGAAGAATTACCTTTAAGAATGACTAGCCTTTCAAACATATTATCAGAGAGCTTGGATCTCTTGGGAGAGTGAATGTGACCCGCAAAGCTGGAATAACCTTTCTACAGGGGCCGATGAAGTTAGTGGAGTATTGTAGTGCAAAAAGAATTTTTTTACACAGGGATACCTATTAAGTGACACTAAGGATCTGTCTTTATCCGTAAGGTATTTAAGCACTTCTATTTCTAATTCATCTTTATTTAATGACGCGGTGATGTAGATGACAAACTCTCGTATTCAAAAAAACTCATCTGGAATACTACCTCACCCAAATCCATTACTTCGTTATGCTCTTGAGATGTATTTGCTTGAACCTTATTTCTAACAGCCACGATTAGCATTTCCTGATACTTTTCCCTATTTTCCGTCGGTATTATATTCGGGTTTATGGCGAGCCATTTGATTTTTGGTTAGGATTAGAATAGAATTGTCAGACTGCGGTGTTGGCCGAGATATGCCAACTAAGAAACTCCCACTCCCGAAATTTATTCTCGAAACCTGAAGCTAATGCTGTAAGGGAAGAGGATGAACATGTTCCAAGTAGGGAAGAGACGTATTAAGCGTATATTTATTTTTTTAATCACTTGGTAATGTTGGAAGCCAAGTTCCATACAGAAACAGATTTTACACCCTGAGCCTATCTATACTTGCAACAGCAATTGGTTGACAATACTAAAACTGTAACTCTTCAAGAATTCCAATTTCAATGTTCCTGAAAGCATGGGAGTGGCTGGATAAAAAATGGAAAAAGCAAAAATATACAACTTGAAACTTACTGGTCATTAAAGAAGGCCAATCCCTATTTTCCTCATAATTAAAAACTGTCTGTTAATTGAACTGGTGCTACCGGGTTTAACAAGTACCATTGAAAGGTCTTTTTAGCACTCTTTGAAGCAGGGATTTTGGGTAAGAAACACAATAAACGAAGACAGTTTAATGGACTATGTAGGATGGAGTATCATAGAAATATTGAGTAATTAAAAATAAAGAAAATGATAACGTTAATACAGCAGTGAATGCGGAATTCGCTGAAAAACAAGTTAGACTAATGCTAGTTTAGATTTAATATGAGTTACCATCAGGACTCAATACTCGCCAACCCCATAAATATTACTTAAAATCAAAATGGGATATTTTTTTTTTTTTTTAACTCACTCGTGACACATACATTTTTTTAATTAAAAACTGTTGTAGATTTGTTATTTATTTATTTTAATAACGAAATAACTTTTTTATATTTTATATTCTTTTATTACATGTATTTGGAAATGGAAAATCTGGAGTTAAACCAACCCACACCGTCTCGCCGTCTTTTGATCAGTGTGAGCAGGGACATAAATCACTCAACCTTTGCTAGCTCCTAAGTCAAATCCTGCGTACCCACAAAAAAGGACACATACACACACACACACAATATATATACTAATATATAGATATATATATATATATATTATAGTATATATATATATAGTATATAGTATACTATATATATATAGTATATATATAATATATATAATATTTATTTTATTAGTTATTTTTACCGTATTATATATATATTATATATAATAATATATATATATACTATATAAAATATATATATATTATTTATATATATATATATTATATATATATATATATTAATATATATATTATTTTTTTATTATATATATATATCACCTAACCTTTGCTCCCCCTAAATGAAATCCTGCCAATAAAAATATAATGTATATAGTATATAGTATATATATATATAATATATTATAGTATATAATAATATATATATATATATATATATATACGTATATATATATATATATATATATATATACCGTATATATATATAGTATATTTATATATATATATATATATATTATATATATATATATATATATTTATATATATATATATATATATATATATATCCTATATAATTATATATCATATATTACATTACAACCGCCTCCAGGAAGTGTACAAAGACCTGTCAGCCGGGCCGCCACTATTCTGAAATCTTCCCTCTATCTTCCAAAACTTCTCCATATCTTTCTCAGCTCCTGCATCGACGGCAATCCATGTTTTCTCAATGAGTCCTCCACCGAGCTTTCACATCTCTTCCTAGGTCTTCCTCTTGTTCCGGTTCCTCCGGTCTCCACTCCCATCTCTTTTTTGGCTACTCCCCCTCTTCCATCCTCTCCAGGTGTCGCCCCACTACCTCAATCTCAGCTGCATCCATCTTATTCAATATAGCATTCACTCAACCTCCTCCCTTATTCTATCATTCTCTGTTCTGTCTGTCTCTTCTAGATTCTTTTCCATTATCGCTCTTCAAAACGTTACATTCTTCGCCGACTGTATTTTACTATCCTCTCTTGTTGTTCGTTACTCATCGTATCTGCTCAATATATGTAAAAAATCGGGTGTTCAACACACCTCAAAGATTCCACCCGGTTTTCACCTCCACACTCATTTGTCTATCTTCAGTATGGGATATACTGCTCTTACTGCTCTCAACTGAAAGCATATCCTACTGTATCGATCTCTTGTACATTTCTCCCCTCTTCCAAATAACTCCACCCAAAGATTTACCATCATTCTCCAAACATCTTTATCTTCAGTCCCCTCTCACCTCTATTCTCAACTCTCTCCTCCCTTCTTCTTTTCTTCACTTGACCACCATGATCATCCGTCTTTTCTGCGTTATATAGTTCAAGCCGACCTTCTCAGTCCTTTTGGCAAATATCACCTACCTCTCCTCAACCTGTCTCCCCTCTTCACTTCAGCACGCCAAGTCATCCGCGTATGCCCAAAATATCACCGTCCAAATTCTCCGATTTCTTCTCTCACTTTCTTATCACTACTCCCAGAACCGCAGTACAAACAAATTGGTGGCAACCCTCTTCCTTGTTTAAGTCCTGTTCTAACCTCGAACCATTTCTTATTCTCATATTCGTTCTTACATTACATTTGCTATTTATGTACAAACTCTCAGAGCTCCTCTCAACTTTCTACCACTGCATATTCTCTCTCTCCACCACTCTCCAAAGTCTCTCTTAGGCACTAATCGAAAGCTTTCTTCAGATCTATGAAAAGTATATATATGCTCGTTTGTTGAATTCCCAAACCTTTTCCAACGTAATTCTCAGAGCGAAACAAGAGATCCAGTCGTGTTTCTGTTTCTGTTTCTTTTATTTTTCAGTGTCTTGTGTTAACCCATATTTCTTGGAATTTGACCCTTACTACCATTTTATTTATTGTTCTCTTAAAATTCTTCTCATACAAATTGTTTACTTCAGCTCTTGATCCTTCTCCTCCACAATAAAGAATTCCTCTAAATGTGACATTTTTAATTGCACTCTACTAGTTCTCTATATGTCACTCCTCTTACATAATCACCTGAATATTACTATTGACTACTTACATATGATTGACTATTCACCATCTTCTGGTACTCACTCTGGTCCAACACCTCATCTTAAAACACATTACTCACATTAGAAAACATATCTCTTTTTTGAATTTTCTACCACATCTCAATCGTTATTTTATCAGATTATTTATTGGAGATAATAATAATATAATATCAATCTTTTCACACTTTAGGTCTTTCTCGTTCACTACATTTCACATTTCAAACA
This sequence comes from Trachelipus rathkii, assembly GCA_015478945.1. Classification (NCBI taxonomy): domain Eukaryota; kingdom Metazoa; phylum Arthropoda; class Malacostraca; order Isopoda; family Trachelipodidae; genus Trachelipus; species Trachelipus rathkii. The sequence goes on along the minus strand of JABUQX010036215.1, from coordinate 11,425 downwards.
ACACTCTCTATCTTCCATTAGTGATTCTCTCACACTCAATCCTCATACTATTCCATCATTCACCCATTCGACCAATTTCAATCATACTCACTATAATCTTCCTTGAGATTTCATACACTACAATAATATTATAGCAGTTCACTGAAGTACTACGATTACTTCTCTCCTGTATTGTATCTATAATTGATTATCAATACACAAAATCCAATTCTACCAACTGTCTAATTATACTTGAATGTTGTAACTTACACTTTCTTTTGAATCCATCTATATGTTTTTTGCCAGTCTTAAAAAAATCTTTCTTCCTTCTGCCCCTCCCATCTTCATACATCTTTACTCCGCCTCTCTCTCTTGCAAGCCTCTTCTTTTACTCTTTCTTTTCACTCCGTCTCTGCATCATTTCTTGGCTCCACATACTGAGCCCTTGTTGTACGGTTTTATTTTTCAGCCACCTTTTCATCAATTTCGTTTTCCTCTTTTATTGCCTCCTCCACTTCTTCAGTCCACCACTTAGTTGGTGTGTCTTTTCTTCGTTCCTCCCTAACCTTCATCTATTGCCTAAGTAGATCATCTCTAGCATAAATACCCTTCTTATCGTTACTTGTATCTCCTCCATCGTTCCTACTCCTTCTAATTGTTCTAGTTTCATTTATTTCTCTAATATATTCCTTATCTTGTCCACTTCCTATAATCAAATTGATTCCACTTTTAATCACATTTCACTTTATATTTATATTCTGGCTGAGCTTATTCTGCCTTCACCACCAGTCCTGTCTTCAACAAAAATCTAGTTGGATCTGAATCCATTGTACTCAAATGGTATTAATATATTAATTCAACTTTATTATACACTTACTAGATCGAGATAAAATGAAATATATATCATAATAAATCATAATTATAAATAAGATCTTATAAATAATTAGATCATTTGATCGTATTACTCTGTGATCTAAATTATTAATTCATCTATACTTTGCGAACCATATATGAGTCCCTTTCATTGAAAAAAAAATCCATTCAATAGATCTTATCTCAAATACACCTTCTCAGACAACATCTCATCAGCATCTTACCTTCAATATTCGTTACACTCTCTCCCATACGTCCTACCATTGTCTCCACCACAGTCTCTTACACTTCCCACTCGTGATTGAAACTTTCAATATAGAAACAGTACAACCTCCCTTCTTCGTCGTTCTACGTTCTCTCCAAATTTTTTCCATGAACTGTCCTTATGCTTTCCTCTTCCGAGTGTCCCTGTTGCGGCGAAAATACCTGATAGAAGTGGTACCTCTTGGCCTGATTTTAAATAGTGCATATATAAAAGTCTTTCGTGTAAGACTTCTATAGTCGTAATCAGGGTTGTGGAGTCGGTCGGAAGTCACGGAGTCGCGGAGTCGGGGAGTCGCGGTAATTTTGAAGAGGTGGATTCGGAGTCCGGCAGTCGGAGTCGGTAAATTTATCAAGGAGGGTGGAGTCGGGAGTCGGAGTCGGTTAATTTTCCAGAGTCGGCGAAGTCGGAAGTCGGAGTTCCGGGTCGCGTAACTTTCAACACGATTAGTAGAGTTGGAGTCGAAAAATTTGAACTTACCAAGTTGTGAATTGTGTTTCTGAGGGTGACTTCCAATCACTTCATAAAAGTTCACTGACTTGCGACTTCCCATATCTCAAAATGCAATTGCAAACTTTTTAAAAATTTTTTGAACCTGCACCTTATGTTTCATTTTGGATTATTCTAAAAAATTCAACCTTCAACCTTATACCATCTATATTTAAGATGTGAAGAATAAAAAGACTCCATTAGGTACTAGGGGAAAATTTCTCTGCTATAGACAATAATATTTCTACTATCTGCTTTTTATATTGATCCCTATCATACAGGGTAGCTAAACTGGATGACATCAACAACCAAAAGCTAATTCTGCACTTTGCAACGTGGCCATTTGTATTAAAGGGTTGCAGGAAGCTCAAGAAGAAAAGGAAAACATGCTGACCATATTGCAAGTGTGAAACTAAAACTATCCCACATTACTACACTTCTCAAGTCAATTTTTTCAGAAAGCTCAGAAGATTTGAGTTTTGAAACAGCTTCTAGATATTGAGAGTTTAGATCGAAAGCGTCTCGACTGCTCTTACCTCCCAAAGCAAAGTTTAGCGGTATGAAAGGCTTTTCTGCTCTCAAGCATTTATAAATGAGACACTAAGCGTAAAAAAAATGGAAGGAGACCTGGGCGATGCTATAATATTATATATATAATATATAATACTTATATATATATAATATATTAAAATATAAATATACAGTAATATATATATATATAATATATATAGTATATAATAATATAATATAATATATAATATATATATAATATAATATATTAATTTATATATAATTATATATATTATACATAAATAAATATATATAATTATATAATATTATATATATATCAATATATATAATATATATTATATATATATATATATATTATATATTAATAAATATAATATATATATATATATATTATATATAAATATAAATATATATATATATAATATATAATAATAAACGTGAACTTCAACAAAATATTTCTCTACTCTGAAAAGGCTCAAAAACATTCTGTAAAAAGTTCTTACATAGGAAGAAAGGATAAACTAACTAGCTTTTAATGAGTTTCATATTTAGACTGAAACATTTATAAACTGAAGAAGTTATCAATCATTTTATTCTTAAGAAAAGATAAAATAAGAAATATTTTTATATGTAGAAAATGATACCTTTTAATTTCTTTATTTTTCAAATTTACTATTATTATTATTTTACGTTACTGTCAATGTTATATTTGCTTCGAACTGAGCCCAATTTCCACAACACGCCTAAAAATGGACATAAAATCTTAATTTTTATCTAATTTTTAGCCTTTGAAAAAAAAAAACTGTAGCTTTTCTCTGACCGACTAAAAACGTCGTTTTCGAGTGTGTTTCTTTGTCTGTAGTCATTCGTTCAGAATTTTCATTTTTTCAAAACCTATGTTTTTGACATTGTTCTTTCAACTTTTACAATTTTTTTCGAAATGACTTCATAATTTAACTATATGTTGATGGTTCCAAACCTCCCAAAATGCATATATTCATATTCTTGATTTCTTTTCGATTTTTTTATTTATTTTCAAATCAAAACCCACCTTTGAGGTATTTAAGATCAAAAATTTCGATAACTTTTTTTTCTGCTCCTGCAATCTGGATGAAATATCATCAGAGCATATGTAGTGGAGGGGGATGCACATTTTTTACTTACATAATTTCTTTGGTATATGCTCAGTAGTTTTTGGAGTTGTTCTTGGAACAAATTTTCAACAAAATTTTTTTGGAAATTTTGAAATTCTTCTTTTGAGTATTCAAATACAATCTATTAAGAAAAAAAGAAGAACATAGCGATGCATAACAAACCCTTGAAAATTTGCTGATTGGAAAGTTTTGACGGATTAGACAGAAAAGAATATCAATATTTAATTTTCCAAAAAAAAAAATTGTTTTTTTGAGAAGTTATTTATTTTTTTTACTTATCCCATCAACATCAAATTTTCGGAGCTTATATAGTCGGGCGAGATATGCATCTTTTTTACTATAATAATTCTTCGGCTGCTCATCATCTACAATATCAAAAATTTTACCCAAATAATTGTTCAATCTACATGTTCTGAACATTTCATTCCCAGATCGCATGAGAAAAAAAAAGTTATCACACAATTTTCATTTTAAAAACCACAAAAAAGTGGGTTTTGAATTTTTTGACATTGCAAAGCACAAATTTCAAAAATCAAAAAAACTACTTCGTCATTTCTGTAGGTAATTGACCCATCTATGCATTTATTTCGAGTTTGAAGTCATTTCAAAAAAAATGTAGGAGGAAACACAAAATGTCAAAAAACATAGGTTTGGAGAAATGAAAATTCCGAAAGAATGACTACAGACAAAAAAAAACTCGAAAACGACGTTTAAGAGTTCAGAAAAAGCTAGTTTGCTTCTTTTTCCATCAAAATTGAGCGCAAAAAATTAAGAATTTCTATGTCCATCTTTTGGGGGTGAAAAAATTGGACTCAGCCCAGAGGCAAATATTGGACCCTGACCTTTATTGAAGTAATATATATTAAATAATATATTAATATATAATAGATATAATATATATAATATAATATATATATATATATATAATATATAATTTATATATATATATATATAGTATATATATATATATTATATATTCTTTTTTTTGTATATTTAATACTATATATATAATTTTAATCAAAACCCCCCGAAAAAAATTTCTGTATACGCCTTGTATTAAAAAAAACGTATATATTATATATATTATATAATAATATAATATATTATTATTATATAATTATATATATATATATATATAGTATATATTATTATAATAATATTATATAAATATATATATAATATATATATATATATATATTATATATATATATATATATTAAAATCATAATCATCAACCCACCTTCTCTCCTCCAAAACTGGGGGTAGGTGCGTAGCATGCATGGAAACAGGAAAAATTAGTAGAAGAATATGACGAAAAGTCGAAAAGAAAGCCAGTCTTACCGCCCCCTTTATACCTTTAGTGAAGAGCTCGTCGCATCAGAAAATCCACCCGACGGACCCTCACATGGCATCTCGCCCATGTGGGGTCAACCCTTAGCCCAGGTGGGCTACACCATATTCCCCTCACAAAACCACACCGCCATTGACTTCTATTTTGCACCTTTCTTCCCGCCTCTGCCAACCTCATATTTCTCTCCTCCAGGGATTCTTTACTGACTCAATCCACTTTTCCTTCCGTCTCCCAGCCGTCGATTCCCAACACTCACCACTATACATCTGCTTAACCAAAACAGACTATCATCCTCCTTTTTCCACATGACCAAACCATCTCAACGTACTTCATTGATTCTCCCCATTTCATTTCCTTTCTTCTACCACACAACATCTAATTACGTTCATTCCTTATTTTACCAATTCTCTCACACCTAACACTCCCTAAGATTTGTCCATCTGAACATAGTTGTACTTTAGATCATATACCCTTTATTCCAGACAATAGTCTCACAAATATACGTTAACACAAGTAAAACAAAAATTATATATTATATGTCATTATATTATATTTATATTCATATTATATTTTTCTATATTATATTATATTTATTATATTATATTATATTATATGTATTTATTATTCATATATATTATTTATACTATATTATATTATATTATTATTAAAATATTATATTATTAATTATATATATTTATATTATTTATATTACTTATTATATTATATTACATATTATTATATTATATTATATATATATATATATATATATATAATATATATATATATTATATATATATATATAATATATATATAGATATATATATATATATATATATATATATGTATAGCTATATTATATTATATTATATATTTATATAAGTTAGTAACTCACCGGTATTGACCGGGTGGCAGCTTTTTTCTTCAAAAAGTAATAAGGATATTTGCTTTAAACTTGGAATATAATCTATATATGGGATAAGCTCGATTCCGTGTAAATTTCAAGTCTGTAGGATGTATATAGAGAGGGGTCACCCCCGAGGGTGGCTACGGCGATCTGGCTTACGCCCTTGTGGCGTGATCTGAGTGGGTGAGTTTAAGCCTAACAAGCGTTTGGGCAACCGACCACCTGGAGGTCAAACAGACCGAAGGTCTGTTTGACCGACAGACACAGACTGAGCGCGCGTGCGATACACAAATAACATTATTATTATTCATATATTATTTTAGTTACGTCGAAGAAGTTGTTTTCGAAGAAACACTTCTGAGTTGTTTTAATACCCCTTCTACGTATCCTTCGTCACCTTCTACATCAGCACCAGCAGCAGCTCCGCCTTCGACACTGGTTCCGGGCGCGATTCCGGTTCCGGCTCGCCTCAGCCTCCGACTCCGGGTCCGCAGCTTTGTCTCTGCCTCTGGTTCTGATCGCGATTCCGGTTCCGGTTCCGGCTTTGCTTCCGGTTCCGCGTCCGCATCGCCGCGGGGTCCGGTGTTAATTATTATTATTATTTTTGGTATTTATTTTCCGCCGCGGTTTCTTCTTCGCATCGATTTCGAGTTCGATATATATAAAACCATGTTAGGCTTTACGTATCAGGCTAAAATTTGGAGGAGAGAGTTAGATGGGGATGTAACCTCGTCGTAGACGAGGTTACGTCCCCATGGGGCCCCCGAAGGGGGCCCCCACCCCCCTTTAAAAATCGACTACCATTAATAGAGTATGTGCCTTCATTACATTGTATAGACTGAACAAAAAATTTAGCTGTGTGAAGAGGTATCAGAGTGTGCACAAATCTAGAACACACACATAAGTTGAGTTATATTGGAATTCCTAGTTAGAGAGCGCAAGTAGCGGCTCCGGCCCGGTGCTGAGCCACTGCCCTCGTCGTGGCTCACTAGTGGTAAAAACTATTGTCGAGTATAAGGCAACTATGTCTGCTCTCCTTCTACTAAAGAGGATTTATTACTCGAGATTGTCGATAGAGTTCGAAAATTGCCATGATGAGTTATAAGACCCGTATGGCGTTGTCTAAGGCCCCCCATAGGGGTCAGAGGATGGTCGACCTGACTGAAAGCAAAAGATGATCAGACAGAATTGTTTTGTTCAAAGTAGACAAAAAGTAGAAATCCCTAAAGAGCAGAGGATTGTATTATGGATTAAAGACATAGTATTCATTACATGAGTCATAAAGCAAGAAAAAAGTGAGGTAATAAATGAAGAGAAGAGTGGAAGTAGAACTAGAAGGAGGGAATTTATAAGGTATGTGTGCCAGATAGGAAAACTGTGTGCATCAATTTGTCAGCTGGGTAGCCTGGCCTCGGGATATTTCTATTTCAGAGTGCTCTATGACGTTAAATTTATAAAAATTAGATGTTGTAGGGCTCTATAATATTTCGTATTAAGCCGCCCCATATAGAATTAAAAAGCCAAACTTCTATAATCTGTGAGAATGAATGACAAATATTATATGTCAATTATGGCAACAGATGACCCAGTAAAAGTAATTATGAAGTATAAAAAAAATTATAGTGGTTTCATAGAATACAGAAATCTTAGAAATAATATATAGTTTTGCCTTTGTCTTGTCTTTTTTTATTTCATTCTCAATTAATTGTTAAACTCTAATTTTTATATTACTTCTATATAAATTAATTTAAGGTGTTATCTATATTTCATGAAAACACCTAAAGCTAGATTTGTCCGACTGTAAATTAATCGTACCTCATAATCTTTTCCCTTGTAGAGACATAAAAGGAACCTTAAATAGCTCAGTCCTGATTTCCGATCCCTTCTATGCTGGACAGTCGGTGATGGAGTAAGTTGTTGTGTGTTTATTATCTTTAATTGTTGTTCGTTATAAGAAATGTAAACAATTGAGTATCATTTTTGGATTAATATTAAAGAAAACCGAGAAACATAAATTAATCTCCTAATCTCTCTCGGTAATATATATACAAAGATAATCTACATAAATCAACATAAATATATATTTTTTGTTTCCAAATCACCCCATAGAAAACCAAAAAAGTTTTTTTTTCACCTTAACATAGTATTTAACTTAGCATCATCAAAACTAAGAATATAATACACAAGTGACAAACTGCAATTTAAACAGGAATAAACTTTAAACGTTAACAAAGTTCCACAATTATACCCAGTAAAGAATAACATGGTATGCAAAACCGTACTTAGTTCTTAAATTCTTTCAAAGCATAACCTCTAACATATTAACATTCAATCTTACGACTAAACAGTAACATTTAGCAAAATTTATCACAACACTTGGTTAATTCATACAGACCCGCGAAAGTATGCTAACATAATAAAGTTTCCACATTGAAAAAGGTTGATACCAGTCAAATAAAACTAATCACAAAATAATGCCCAAAGACAAACATACCACATCTTAAGCAGGAATAAACTGCTAAATTTAACAAAGTTCCACACTTAACACCAGTAAAGCAACTAACATGGTATGCAAAACGTAACCTATCTTACTTTTTCTTTAAAGATCACTCAAACAGTTAATTTGGTTTTACTTGATGATTTGCAGACATTTAAATTAAAATTTCTCACGAAACATTGGTTATTTATCATCACAGAGAGCGAAAGTTATGCCAACGTAACAAAAGTTTCCCATTAATAAAGCAACATAGCATCAACTGAAACTAAGAAAATAATGCCCAGACAACCTAACACAACTTACACACAAATTAAACTGTTAAACATCTAACAAAAGTTCCATACTCTCAACACCAGTAAACGTACTAACATGGTGCAAAACGTAACTTATTTTACTTTTTCCAAGCATTAACTTCTAACATAATTAACATTAATCTTACCACGAAACATTAAACATTTAGCAAAAAAATTTATCACAACATTGTTCAATTATCATACAGACCAGCCGAAGGTATGCTAACGTAACAAAGCTTTCACCTTAATAAAGCTACATAGCCTCAACTGAACTAAGAAAATATATGCACAAAGACAAACCTAAGCTCATCTTAAGCAGGAATAAACTGTTAACATTACAAAGTTCACACCTCAAACCAGTAGAGCAACTAACATGGTATGCAAACGTAACCTAATCTTACTTTTTTCAAGCAATACTCTATAAAAGTATTTAACGTATTATCTCTAAAATCACAATAAACATCTAAGTTAAAATATCGTTTGGAATGGTGGGCTTAATTATACGCATCAAAAAGTAGCCAATAATATAACAAATCAGTCGTCTAATAATAATAAAGTCCAGATAGCTTTATATGAAACTAGAAAATAATGTACAACACAAAACCTAACATCATCTTACGCCCTAATTAACTGTTAACATTAACAAATCCACACTTAATGATCAGTAAAGTAACTAACTTTACATACAAAACGTAACTATTCACACTTACTTTTTCCAAGCGTATCTCTAGCATATTAACGTTAATCTTACATTTGCCACAGTAACATTTATCAAAAATGTGTCATAACCACACCTAATCATCATAAGTACCTAGACGAGTTAAATACGAATTTAAAGTAAGTTTTTAGACAATCTCTTTTTAGACTCGCCTCCTTCAGAAAATACCACTCTAAACATGAAAAATTATTTTATCATTTACCTAAATCTATAACATGAAAAAAACACTTGTGATAATTGACCTCTGCAGGAATACAAGCAATGTAGCAGTCGCATTCGGTTTACGATTAAATATTAATGACCATCGTGTTGAATAACGAAACTCCTCGTGAAGATATAAACAAAAACAAGCGTAGAGATGCAGGGAGATTGTCATCGTATAACTGAGAAAACTATCCTAATGAAAAAATAGTGTATAAACCTTAAATGTAATAAGATTCTTTCTTTCAACCAATCAGAAGAAAGATAAACAAGAATACGACGTACGAATGAACCAAATCAGTTCAAAAGGGTATATTATTCTCTTCGACAACACAACACAAAACAACAACAACAACAACAACAACAACGAACAACAATAACATAGTACAAAGATAAGTTCTTTGACACTAACCATGAATATATGCTAACGTAACTGTTTTCACATTAATAAAAGCTAACAGCTTACCAGAGCTAAGAAAATAATGTACAACGACGAATCTAACACAACTTAACACGAATAAACTGTTAACATTAACAAGTTCCACACTTAACACTGTAAAAGTAACTGACATAGCATACAAACGTAACCTATTTACTTTTACCAAACATATCTCCAACATATTAAAGATATTACATTGACACAGTAAGATCTGCCTCTATTTAACATTGAGTCGGGTCAAAAATATTATATAGAAGCTAGAGTGAAGGAAGGTTACGGAAGCGATAACTTAGTAGGTTGGCAATTGGCAAATGGAACATTAAGACCATTACTTGAAACTAAGATATAAATGTATACAATAGACTAAAATCACCTAATACACCACCAATCTGACTCACGAATATAACCACTATACTAAGTTATAATACAATTACTTGTTCGTTCATCTTTAACAACATAAAAGTACTTAAACACTTCGTTTCACCAAAATCTGAATAATACCAATTAATCACACTTTTTATCAAAGTGACATTAATCTTACTGATAACATTAATTCAATATATATTAACGTGCTCTCTCACTAATTCTAATACTATCTCTGCAATTTATATTAAGACAAGAAAGTTTAAGCACATATCACACGACACATCAATACTTGAATCTATACTGACAAAGGAAAGAGATATAAGACTGGACCGTAACAAATGTTTTTACATCAAACTTTGTAACATTTAACAAAAATTCATCATACCTCTCTAAATATCAGAATCCAGCGAGTATTGTGGAAACAGCAGAACAATTGTATAACCAAGAATTGACAAGGAATAACAAGAAATTTATCCTAACATACATAAAAATAGAGTGTCTATTGAGTAAAAAGATCACAGTGAAAGAGTAAAATTGAGTGTACGAATTTTGAAAAGGCACAGGTAAATCGAGTGAGAAGTGCTAGTGAGATGACAAGACCACGCCAATCCCTGCACGCCCAGTGCCCTACCGTCCCACCCGCTGTGATACGAGAGAGGTAATATGAGCTTATGAGATGTCAAGTCATATTCATGAGGTAGTGAGAGAGATAGAGAGAGAGAGAGATGAGAGAGAAGAGAGAGGCCCAAATCCTTAGAAAAAGCAGGCAATGACATTTATTCCGTACTTTTTTGCTAAATTTATACCATTTTATTTTTAGAGGCTTTTGCTTTACAGAATGTGTTCGAATGCGTTGCAATTGATTTAAAAAAAAAAAAAAAAGTCATATAATTTATGCATTCTCGGTTACACAAAGTATAAAAAAATTAGGTAATAGTTCCGTTTGAGGGTAATCCTATCAGATATTGATAATTTAGAAAAGATAATCGATTTTATTATAATATTTCCCTTTTAATTACAGAATGTGTTCGAATGCATGCAATCGAATATTAAAAAAAAAAAGAACATAAAACATGTGTTTTGAACACTTTCACATAAATTATAAAAAACTTATTTTATTTAAAACGATAGTATATAAAAAATATAAATATATTATATATATAATATAATATAATATATAAATATATAATAACATATATATATATACATATATATAGAATATATATATATATAATATATATACATATATAATACTATACTTTATTATATATATATATATATAAGATTAAAACCTGCAGCCCTCCATGTCCAAGTATTACACGTGTTATTTATTATAGGCTACTATCACTACTAATCATTATTATTATT
>JABUQX010036214.1:5000-22229 GCA_015478945.1 Trachelipus rathkii | reverse complement strand
TTAACTTATAATAAAAATTCACTTAACATGTTTTTTGAAATAGCAATTCAATGAAAAACCATTATTTTTCAAATGCTGAAGATACACCTTTAAAAAAACTCAATTTTAAGATTACCCAAATAATTTCAAATGTTAAATAGGAAAAATCTACTTTTAAGATTCTAAGATTTTAAGTGAAAATTTAAGAAAAAGCCGTAATTTTAGAAATTAAAATTTTTATTTAAAAACATCGGATACTAAATAAATATTGTATATAAAAACAAATATTGAAATTCATTAAAAAACGTTAATTTTTAGACACCTAAAACCTTATAATAAAATCACTTTTCTGCTTTTTAAATAGCAAACCATGAAACACATTATTTTTCAAATGCTAAATACCGTTCAAAATTGAAAAAGAATACCTTAGAAGTTTCAAAAGTTGAAATTTGGAAAATTAATCAAAAAAAACACAAAGTTTTTAACGTAAAAGTAAGAAAAAGCGATAATTAATTAAATTTTTTATTAAAACAGTTTTCACAACTAAAAAAAATTTGTATATAAAAACAAATATTAAAATTTCATTTAAAAAAACGTCAATTAAGACACCTTAAACTATTAATAAAATTTTTCTGCTCTTTGAAATTGCATTCCAATGAAAACACATTAATTTTTCAAATGCTGAAAACACCGTTAAAACCTCAATTTTAAAAGATTAACCAAAATAATTTCAATGTAAATTAGGAAAAATCGTACTTTAAGATTTCTAATTTGTTATGTGAAAATTAAGAAAAAGCGAATTTAGAAGTTAAAATTTTTTTATTAAAAACAGGTTTTTCAAAACTATTGAAATATTTGGTATATAAAAAACAAATATTAAATTTCAGGAAAAAAAACGTATTTAAAACATGAAAACTAAAAAATCACTTTTGCATTTGAAATAGCATTTCAAATAAACACACATTATTTTTTCAAAATGCTGAAAATACCCGTTAAAAACCAATTTAAAGATTTACCCAAAAATTTCAAATGTTGAAATTTAGAAAAATCACTTTTAAGAGTTCTAAAATTTGAAATGTGAAATTTAAGAAAAAGCCGTAATTTTAGAGTTAAATTTTTTAATAAAACAGGTTCACAACTAATGAAAATATAGTATATTAAAACAAAATTGAAATTCATAAAAAACGGTTAATTTAACACCTAAAACTTATTAAAAGAATCAGCTTTCTCCTTTGAAATCATTTCAAGAAACACATTATTTTTCAAATGCTTAAAAATACTGTTAAAAACTCAATTAATAATAATAATGAAATTTTCACAAATAATAAATTTAGAAAAAGTTGGTAGGATAAGACTGCAAACATTTGGAAAGGTCATATTTGAGCGAAGGCGTAACTAGAAGTTAAAATTTTGTTATTAAAACGTTTTATTCGTATTTAATAAATATTTGGATATAAAAACAAATATTGAATTTCATTAAAAACGTATTTAAGACCCCTAAAAACTATTAATAAATCACTTTTCTGCTTTTGAAATAGCATTTCAAGAAACACATTATTTTTACAAATGCTTGAAAATACCATTAAAAAAACGAATTTTAAGAATTTACAAATTTCAAATAAAACTACTAAATTCTACGCCAAGATATAAAATTTTAATGTGAAAGATTTAAGCAAAAAAGCGAACTTTAAATGATAAATTGTTATAAAAACAGTATGAATGTAGTGATAAATAGGATGAGACAAATAATGAAAATCATTAAAAAACGTGATTTAAGACACCTAAAAAACAATTAACAAAATTCTCGTTTCTCGCTTTTGAAATTTGCATTTCAATGAAACACCTTTTTTTTTTCAAATGCTGAAAATACCGTTAAAAAAACTCAATTTGATTTAACAAATAATTCAAATGTTGAAATTAGGAAAAATCGTACTTTAATTCTAAATGTAATGTGAAAAATTTAAGAAAAAGCTAATTTTAGAAGTTAAAATTTTTTATTAAAACAGGTTTTCACAAAACTAATGAAAGAATCTATTAAAAACAAAAATAAATAATTCAAAAATACGTAAAAAAAGACACATAGAACTATGAATGAATCGCTTTTCGCTCAGGAAGAAGTCAATGAAAACACATTATTTTTTCAAATCTGAAAATAAGCCCGTAAAAAACTCAATTTTAAGATTACCCAAATATTTTCAAAATGTAAAATTAGAAAAATCGTACTTTTAAGAGTTCTAAATTTTAATGTGAAAATTATAAGAAAAAGCGTAATTTTAGAAGTTAAAATTTTTTATAAAGAGTTTCACAACTAATGAAATATTTGGTATATAAAAACAAATATTGAAATTTTCATTAAAAACGTCAATTTAAGACACCCCTAAAACTATTAATAAATTCCTTTTCTGCTTTTTGAAATAGCATTCAATGAAACAACATATTTTTCAATGCTGAAAATACCCTTAAAAACTCAAATTTAAGATTTAATTTATTATTGTCAAAATGTTGAAATTTAGGAAAAAATCGTACTTTTAAGAGTTCAAATTTCATGAATGTGAAAAATTAGAGAAAAAGCGTAATTTAAAATAAATGATTTTTATTAAAACAGGTTTCCAAAACTAATGAAATATTTATATAAAAAAAAAATATTGAAATTTCATTAAAAAAACGTAAATTTTACCAAACCTTAATTAAATTCACTTTTCTCTTTTTGAAATAGCATTTCAATGAAACACATTATAATTTTCAAATGCTGAAAATACCGCTTAAAAAAAAACTCCAATTTTAGATTGACCAAAATAATTTCAAATGGTTGAATTGAGAAAAATCCGTATACTTTAAGAGTTCTAAATTTGTAATGTGAAAATTAAGAAAAAGCCGTAATTTTAAAGTAAAATTTTATAAAACAGGTTTCACAACTAATGAAATATTGGTATATTAAAAAACAATATTGAAATTTCATTAAAAACGTTAATTAGACACCTAAAAACTATTAATTAAATCGCTTTTCTTTTTGAAATAGCTTTTCAAAGAAACACATTATTTTTTCAAATGCTGAAAATAACGTTAAAAACTCAATTTTAAGAATAACCAAATAATTTCAAATGTTGAAATTTAGGAAAAATCGTTACTTTTAAGTGAATTCAAATTGTAATGTAAAATTAAGAAAAAGCGTAATTTAGAAGTAAAATTTTTATTAAAAACAGTTTTCACAACTAATGAAAATAATTTGTATATAAAAAACAAATATGAAAAATTCATTAAAAAACGTTAATTTTAGACACCTAAAAAAACTATATAATTAAATTCTTGTCATTTGACATTGCATTTCAAGAAAACACATTATTTTTTCTCAATGGCTGAAAATACCGTTAAAAACTCAATTAAGATTACCCAAAAAATTTCAATGTTAGAATTAGGAAAAATCGTAACTTTAAGAGTTCTAAATTTGTAAATGTGAAAATTTAAGCAAAAGCGTAACTTTAGAGAAGTAAAATTTTTTATTAAAACAGGTTTTCACAACTAATGAAATATTGTTATATAAAAACAAATATTGAAATTTCATTAAAAAACGTCAAATAAAGACACCAAAACAATTAATAAATTCTCGTTTCTGCTTTATTTGAATGGCATTTCAATGAAAACCTTTTGTTTTTCAAATGCTGAAAATTACCGTTAGAAACTCAATTTAAGAATTTAAATCATTTCAAAATATGAAATTTAGGAAAAATCGTACTCTTTAAAGATTCTAAATTTACACAGGTGAAAATTTAAAGAAAAAAAGGCATATTAGAAATGAAAATTTTTATGTATGAACAGTTATCAAAACTAATTAAATATTTGGATATAAAAACAAAATAAATTCATTAAAAAACGTTAATTTAGACAACCTAAAAACTATTAAATAAAATTCCACTTTCTGGCTTTTAGATAGCATTTCAATGAAACACATATTTCAAATGCTGAAATACCGTAAAAAACTCAATTTTAAGAAATTTACCAAATATTTCAAATGTTGAAAATTAGGAAAAATGGTACTAAGAGTTCTAAATTGTAATGTAAAATTAAAAAAAAAGACCGTAATTTTAGAAGTAAATTTTTTATTAAAAACAGGGGTTTTCACAACTAATAAAATATTTATATTAAAAACAAAATTGAAATTTCATTAAAAAAACCCAATTGTAAGACACCTAAAACTATATATAAATTCAGTTTCTGCTTTTGAAATAGCATTCAATGAAAACATTATTTTTTCAAAATGCTGAAAATACCGTAAAAAACCAATTTAAATTAACCAAAAATTCAAAAAATGTTATAATTAGGAAAATCGTACTGAAAGAGTTCAAATCTTGTAATGTTAAAATTAGGAAAAAGGCTAAAATTTAGAAGTTAAAATTTTTGTATTAAAACAGGTTACAACTAATAAATATTTGTTATATAAAAACAAATATAAATTAAAAAAAAACGTCAATTTAAGACACCCTAAAACTATTAATTAATTCTTTCTGCTTTTTGAATAGCATTTCAATTTAACACATTAATTTTTCAAAATCTGGAAAATTGGTTAACAACTCAATTTGGATATCCCAAATGGTAGCAATGTCAGAATCATGAAAAGTCTTAATTTAAGTTCTAAATTTTAATGTGAAAATGTAACAAAAAGCGAATTTAAAATTAAAATTTGTTATTAAAAACAGTTTTCATAACTAATGAAAATTTGAAATAAAAAAACAAAAATTAAATTTCATTAAAAAACGTCAATTTAAGAAACCTGAAACAATTAATAAATTCTCGTTCGCTTTTGAAATTGGATTCAATAAAACCTTAGTTTTCAAATGGCCTGAAAATACCGGGTAAAAAAACTCAATTTAAGATTTAAACAAATAATTCAAACGAAGAAATTTAGCGAAAAAATCGTACTTTAAAGATTCTAATTTGTAATGTGAAAATTTAAGAAAAAGCGTAATTTAGAAGGTTAAAACAAAAAAAATTTTTTTTTATTAAAACAGGTTATCACAAAATGAAATATTGGTATATAAAAACAAGATATTGAAATTCATTAAAAAACGTTTAATTTAGGACAACCTAAAACTATTAATAAACACTTTAATGCTTTAAATAGCATTTCAATGAAAACACATTATTTTTTCAAATGCTGAAAATAACGTTAAAAAACTCAATTTTAAGATTACCAAAATATTTTCAAATGTTGAAATTTAAGAAAGATCGTACTTTTAATTCTTTAGTGTTAAAATGTGAAAAAATTTAAGAAAAAGCGTTGTAGAAGTTAAAATTTGTTATGTAAAAACAGTTTTCCTAACTAAGAACATATTTGTAATAAAACAAATAAATTGAAGATTCATTCAAAAAGGTCAAAAAATCATCTAAAAACTATTATTAAATTCCATTTTGCCTTTTTGAATAACATTTCCCAATAAACAACATTATTTTTTCAAATCTGAAAATACCGTTAAAAACTCAATTTTAAGATTAACCAAATAATTCAAATATCTTAATTAGGAAATATCGTACGTAAGAGAAATGTTTTTTTTTGTTTATTTTAAGAACAAGCCTAACTTACAACAAACCTAAATTTATAAAACAGTTTTCACAATTAATTAAAAATTTGTAAATAAAAGCAAATATTGAAATTTCATTATAAAACGTGAATTTAAGACACCTAAAACTATAATAAATTCACTTTTCTGCTTTTTGAAATGGAATTTCAAAAAACACGTTAATTTTTCAAATGCTGAAAATACCGTTCATTTCAAAATTTAGTTTTCAAGCAAAATTTACAAGTAATTAGAAATTTAAATTACTTTAGTCAAAGAGCGTGAAAATTGTAAATGTGAAAATTTTTCAATTGGCTTGTAGAAATTTGTATTGTTCATAAAAACAGTTTCACAACTAATGAAAATTTGGTATATAAAAAACATATATTGAAATTTCATTAAAAAAACGTAATTAGACCCTAAAACTATTAATAAATCACTTTTCTGCTTTTTAAAAATTTCAATGAAACACATATTTTTTTTCAAATGTGAAAAATACCGTAAAAAACTCAATTAAATTACCAAATAATTTCCAAATGATGAACTTACAATAAAATGGTACTTTAGATTTCTTAGTAGTTGTTGTGGTAGGTTAGGAAAAAAGCGTAATTTTAGAAGTAAAAATTTTTTATTAAAACAGTTCACAAAACTAATGAAATGTTTGGATATAAAAAACAAAATAAATTTTCATTAACCAACTAATTAGACTGTTAAAGCTTATTGATAATTCACTTGCTTTTTGAAAAGCAATCAATGAAACACTTATTTCAAAATGCTGAAAATACCGTAAAAACTCAATTTTAAATTACCAAATAATTCAAATGTTGGAATTTTGGGAAAAATCGTACTTTAAGATTTCTAAATTTGAGAAAATTTAAGAAAAAGCGAATTTTAGAAGTTAAAAATTTTTTATTAAAAACAGGTTTTCACAAACTAATGAAATATTTGGTATATAAAAAACAAAATAATTAAAACTTAAAATAAAAACTCAATTTAAGACACTTAAAAACTATAATAAATTCTCTTTCTGCTTTTTAAATTGCATTCAATGAAACACATTATATTTTTCAAATGCTGAAAATACCGTTAAAAAACTCAATTTAAGATTTAACCAAATAATTTCAAATGTGAAAATTTAGGAAAAAAGCGTAATTTTAGACTAAATTGTAATGTAAAATTTAAGAAAAAGCCTAATTTTAAGAAGTAAATTTTTTCTTGAAACATTTGTGCAAGGTATCAACTACGCAAACATACCCGCAAATATTGAAATTTCAATATTAAAAAGTTGTAAATTTTAGACACCTAAACCTATTAAAAAATTCACTTTCTGCTTTTTAAATAGCATTCAATGAAACACATATATTTCAAATGCTGAAAATACCGTTAAAAACTCAATTTAAATACCAAAAATTTCAAATGAAATTTAAAGGAAAAAATCGTACTTTAAGAGTTCTAAATTTAATGTGAAATTAAGAAAAAACGTAAATTTAGAAGTTAAATTTTATTAAAAACAGGTTTCACAACTAATGAAATATAGTATATAAAAAACAAATATTGAAATTTCATAAAAAACGTAATTTAGACACCTAAAACTATAAAAAAATTCACTTTTCTGCTTTTGAAATTGCATTCAAATGAAAACACATTATTTTTTCAAAATGCTGAAAATACCTTAAAAACTTCAATTTTAAGGATTTACCAAATAATTTAAAATGTGGAAATTTAGGAAAAATCGTACTTTTAGAGTTCTAAATTGTAATGTGAAAATTAAGCAAAAGCGTAACTTTAGAAGTTAAAATTTTCTTTATTAAAACAGGTTTTCACAACTAATGAAATATTTGGTATATAAAAACAAATTATTGAAATTCATTAAAAAACGTTAATTTAGACACCACTAAAAACTATTAAAAAATTCGCTCTGCTTTTTGAAATAGCATTCAATGAAAACACATTATTTTAACAAATGCTGAAATATCCTCTAAAAAACTCAATTTTAAGATTACCAAAAATTTTCAAATTTGAATTTTTTTTTTGGGAAAAAAAACTTTAAGAGTCTAAATTTGTAATGTGAAAATTTAAGCAAAAGCGTAATTTTAGAAGTTAAAATTTGTTATTAAAACAGGTTTTCATAACTAATGAAATATTTGGTATATAAAAACAAATATTGAAATTCATTAAAAAACTCAAAAATTTACAAATAAAACAATTAATAAAATTTCTTTTCGCTTTTTGAAATGCATTTCAATGAAACTTTTTTTTCAAATGCTTGAAAATACCGTTAAAACTCAATTTAATATTAACAAATAATTTCAAATGGGTTAAATTTAGAAAAATCGTTACTTTAGAGTTCTAAAATTTTAATGTGAAATTTTAAGAAAAACGAAATTTAGATGATAAATTTTTTTATAAAACAGGTTTTCACAACTAATGAAATATTTGTATATAAAAATAATTTTATATCACAAAAAAAAACCTAAGATAAAACACCTAAAAAAATAATAAAATTACTTTCTTTTTTTTTAAATAGCCATTTCAATGAAAACACATTATTTTTTTCAAATCTGAAAATACCGTTAAAAAACTCAATTAAGATTACCCAAAAAATTTCAAATGTTGAAATTTTTTTAATCAAATATCAATTCTAAATGTTAATGTGAAAATTTAAGAAAAGCGTAATTTTTATAGAAACAGGTTTTCACAACTAATAAAATATTTGGTATATAAAAACAAATATTGAAATTTCATTAAAAATTCACTTTTCTGCTTTTTGAAATAGCATTTCAATGAAACACATTATTTTTTCAAATGCTGAAAATACCGTTTAAAACTCAATTTTAAGATTTAACAAATAATTTCAAATGTTGAAATTTAGGAAAAATCGTACTTTTAAGAGTTCTAAATTTGTAATGTGAAAATTTAGAAAAAACGTAATTTTAGTAGATTATAAGTTAAAAATTTTTTATTAAAAAAGTATTCCAAAAGAAAGAAAGCTATAATAGGAACATAAAAAAAAGATGCAAGTTCAATATAAAACGTTTATTTTAGCAACATAAAAGCTATTAATAAATTCACTTTCTGCTTTTGAAATAGCATATAATAAACAACATTATATTTTCAAACTGAAAATACCCGTAAAAACTAAATTTGAATTATGAAATAATTGAAAATGTAAAATAGAACCAATAAAGATAAAAGTCTAATATAGTTCATATGGAAACAAGAAAAAGCGTAATTTAAAGAAGTTAAAATTTTTTATTAAAACAGGTTTTCACAACTAATGAAATATTTGGTATATAAAAACAAATATTGAAATTTCATTAAAAAACGTTAATTTTAGACACCTAAAACTATTAATAAATTCACTTTTCTGCTTTGAAATAGCATTATGAAACACATTATTTTCAAATGCTAAACTTAACTAAAAAATCAAGTTGAAATTAACAAAAATTTCAAATGGAAATCAGGAAATGCAAAAAATTAAAAAAGAATCAAAAATTGGTAAGTGAAAATTAAAAAAAGCGTAATTTTTAGAATTAAATTTTTTATTAAAACAGTTTCACAACTAATGGAATATGTATATAAAAAACAAATATTGGAAAATTTATTAAAAAAAACCGTTAATTTTAGACACCCTAAAACTATAATAAATTCACTTTTCTTCTTTTTGAATAGCATTCAAGAAACACAATTATTACAAATGCTGAAATACCGTAAAAAACTCAAATTAAATTTGACAAAATTTCCAAATGTGAAATTTAGGAAAAATCGTACTTTTAAGAGTTCTAAATTTGTAATGTGAAAATTTAAGAAAAAGCGTAATTTTAGAAGTTAAAATTTATAAACAGTTCATAACTAATAATTTATTTGGTTATAAATAACAAAATTAAAATTTGATTAAAATAACATCATTTAAGACACCTAAACAATCAATACATTCTCGTTTTCCTTTTTGAAAAATTGGCATTTCTCCAATTTACTATTTTTTCAAATGCTAAAATACCTTTAACTCAATTAAGATTACATATAAGTTCAAAATATTAAATAGCGAAAAATCTACTTTAAGAGTTCTAAATTTGTAATTTGAAAATTTAAGGAAAAAGCCGTTAATTTAAGAACGAATAAATTTTTTATTTAAAACAGGGTTTTGCACAAACTAGTTTGCATTTTTTTCTACTGCGCAATGTTCTATTCATTAGAAAACGTT
This sequence comes from Trachelipus rathkii, assembly GCA_015478945.1. NCBI lineage: Eukaryota > Metazoa > Arthropoda > Malacostraca > Isopoda > Trachelipodidae > Trachelipus > Trachelipus rathkii. Next base: position 12,494 of record JABUQX010036214.1, on the reverse strand, counting down.
ATTTATCAAAATAGAACCAATGAAATAAAATCACTTTTTCATTTTGAAATTTAGGGTGAAAATATTTATTTTTCAAATGTCAAAACTCTACCTAAAGAACTCAATTTCAAAATTACTCAGACAATTTCACAGCAGGAATTAAGAAAAAATCAGACTTTGATGAGTTTCATTGATAAAATGTGAAAAATTTAAAAAAAGCTAATTTTAGAAGTTTAAAAACCGATTAATGAAATCGATTTTTTACAACAACTAAAAATATTGGTATATAAAAAAACAAATATGAAAATTTCATTAAAAAACGGTCAATTAAACCTTAAACTAATTATAAATTCACTTTTCTCTTTTTTGATATTAATAAACACATTATTGTTCAAATCTTAAAATACCGTTAAAAAACTCAATTTTAAGATTTAACAACAATATTTGAAGTGTAATATTTTAGAGCAAAAATTCGCTAACTTTGCCGTCCTTAAAACAGGTGTAAACACAAACCCGATGTCCATTATTTTTTATGAAATCCATTTCAAAACTAATGAAATATTTGGTATATAAAAAAAAATTTTAAATTCATTAAAAAACGGTTAATTAACACCTAAACCAATAATAAATCACTTTTACGCTTTTAAAATAGCATTTCCAATAAACACATTATTTTTTCAAATGCTGAAAATACCGTTAAAAACTCAATTTTAAGATTTACCAAATAATTTCAAAAAATGAAGTTAATATTTAGGAAAAATCGTACTTTTAAGGAAGTTCTAAATTTTAAGTAAAAATTTAAGAAAAAGCGTAATATTTTAATCTAAAATTTTATTAAAACAGTTTCACAATTGAAGTAAAATATTTGTATATAAAAACAAAACATTGGGAATTTCATTAAAAAACGTAATTTTAGACACCTAAAAACTATTAATAAATTCACTTCTGCTTTTGAAATAGGCATTCAATGAACACATTATTTTCAAATGGCTGAAAATACCGTAAAAACCCAATTTTTAAGGATTACCAAATAATTTCAAATTTTAAATTTAAAAAATCCTACTTTAAGAACTTCTAAATTTAATTAAATAAGACAAATACAAACTTTAGAAGACAACAAATTTTATAAAACAGTTTCAGACAAGATTCAATTTCCCCGCAAATACTAACTTTTGAAGATATTATTATTAAAAACGTTAATTTTAGACACCTAAACTATTAATAATATCATTTTCTGCTTTTTGAAAATACATTTCAATGAAACACATTATTTTATAAGCGCTGAAAAAAACGCTAAAAACGCCGCTTTAGAATCTGCTCAAATATTATCAAATGTTAAATTTAGGAAAAAATCGTACTTTAAGATCTAAATTGTAAGGTGGAAAATTAAGCAAAGGGCGTAATTTGTAGAAGGTTAAAATTCAGATTAAAAGACCTTATGATTATAACACATTCGAAAATAAAAACAAAATATTAAATTCGAGTAATAAACGTCAATATAAACACCTAAAAAACAATTAAAAAATCTCAGTTTCTGCTTTTGAAATGCATCAAGAAACCCTTATTTTTCAAAGCGAAAAATACCGTAAAAACTCAATTATTAGATTTACAAAATAATTTCAAATAAATTAGGGAAAAAAATCTACTTTAAGAGTTCAAATTTGTAAGTAAAATTAAAGGAAAAAATATACTAAAGAATATAAATTTTATTAAAACATTTCATGTTGAATATTGAAATTTGGTATATAAAAAATAAATAATAATAAATAATTAAAAAAACGTTAATTTTACACACCTAAAACTATTAATAAATTCCATTTTGCTCTTTAAATAGCATTCAATAAACACATTATTTTCAAATCTGAAAATAAGCGCTCAACACTCAATTTTGAAATTTAGAAAATTTATTTCAAATTTTGAAATTTAGAAAAAATCGTACTTAAAATTTCTAAATTTGAAATCTGAAAAATTTAGAAAAATCGTATTTTAGAAAATTGAAATTTTAATTAAAACATGTCACAATAAGGAAATATTTTGTATATAAAAACCAAATGTGAAATCCTTTATAAACGTCAATTAAGACACCTAAAAAGCATAATAAATTCTCTTTTCTCTTTGAAATGCATTTCAATGAAACACATTATTTTTTTTCAAATGCTGAAAATACCGTTAAAAACTCAATTATAAGATTTACCAAATAATTTCAAATGTTGAAATTTAGGAAAAATCGTACTTTTAAGAGTTCTAAATTTGTAATGTGAAAATTTAAGAAAAAGCGTAATTTTAGAAGTTAAATTTTTTTTATTAAAACAGGTTTTCACAACTAATGAAATATTTGGTATATAAAAACAAATATTGAAATTTCATTAAAAAACGTCAATTTAAGACACCTAAAACTATTAATAAATTCTCTTTTCTGCTTTTTATGAAATTGCATTTCAATGAAACACATTATTTTACAAATGCTTGGAAAATAACGTTAAAAACTCAATTTTAAGATTTACCAAATAATTTCAAATGTTGAAATTTAGGAAAAATCGTACTTTTAAGAGTTCTAAATTTGTAATGTGAAAATTTAAGCAAAAGCGTAATTTTAGAAGTTAAAATTTTTTATTAAAACAAGTTTTCACAACTAATGAAATATTTGGTATATAAAAACAAATATTTTTTAATATTCATTTAAACCTTTTCTTCCACTACAAAACTTTAACTTCTTTCAGATTTTGATCTGCTGCCCTTCGGTAGTTTAGTTTTCAAATAAAAAAATAAAAAAAAAAAAAAAAACGATAAAAAACCCTTAAAAACTCCCAATTTAATTTAACATATCAATGGGGATCGGAAATTAGAAAAAATTCCTCAAACGCTTCAGAAGTTTACGAAAATAGAAATACTGTAAACACTAATTAGATGCCAGTTTTTTATAAAAACAGGTTTCACAACTAATGAAATATTGGTATATAAAAAACAAAAATTGAAATTTCATTAAAAACGTTAATTTAGACACCTAAAACGATATATAAGATTCATTTCTGCTTTGACAATAGAATTCGAATAACCACAGTGATCATTTCAAATGGCTGAAAATAACCGTTAAAAACTCAATCTAAGATTTACCAAATAATTTCAGCTCTCTGTAACTTAGGGAAAATGTATGTATAAAATAAATGTAATTAACATTCTAAAAAAAGGCGTAATTAGAAGTTAAAATTTTTACACAAAATAGACTTCACAACTGAAGTTCGATATTTGATACCACAGTATCAGATTTCATAAAAAAATCCATGATAGACTTTAGAAAATTATTCAAAATCTGTTTTCTCTTTTAAATAGGCCATTCAATGAAACACATATTTCTTCAAATCGAAATACCTAAAAAACTCAATTTGAGTAACAAGATATTCAAAGTAAAAAAAAATCGACTGATAGATGCAGAATCTACCATAAAAATGGTAGAAACTGCCTAATTAAGAAGTTAAATTTTTTATAAAAACAGGTTCATACACTAATGGCACTATCTATAAAAAAAAAATACTAAAATTTCATTAGATAACTAATGAAGTATTTAATTGCTTTTAAAATTCACTTTTGCTTTTGAAATTGTTCCGATGAAACTCATTGATTTGGTCACAATTCAGAAATCTTTGTAACTTGCAAATTTGAGATTTTACCAAATGATTTCAAAGTGGAAACTCTTTCTCAAATAAGTATTAAAACTCAATTGAAGCGCATTTTGTTCCGACAGAAGAAAGAATTTTTTTGTTTTTTTTTTTATTAAAACAGTCCATAACTAAGAAATAATTGTATATAAAAAAACAAAGATAAATTCATTAAAAACGTTAATTTTAGACACTAAAACATAAAAATCACTTCTAGCTTTTTGAAAAGCCAATTCAATGGAAACACGTAATTTCATCAATCTATCAATACCGGTTAAACTCACTATAATATAATTACCAAATGCACAACAACGTTGAATTTAGGAAAATACGTACTAATCTAACTTTAATTTCATCTACAAAAATAGCGATAACTTAAATTAAATTGTTATAAACATTTTCGCAATTAATAAAATTATATAAAAAACAAAAAATTGAAAAATAATTAAAAAACGTAATTAAAGACACCTAAAAATTAATAAATTCACTTTTGCTTTTTGAAAGCATTTCAATGAAAAACACATTATTTTACAAATGCTGAAAATACCTTTTAAAAACTCAATTTTAAATTACCAAATCAATTTCAAATGTGTGAAATTAGAAAATCCTACATAAGATTCTAAAATTTTAAGGGGGTGAAAATTTAAAACAAAACTAATTTTAGAATAAAAAGTTATTAAAACAGGTTTTCATAAACTAAAATAAAATTTATATAAAAACAAAATTAAATTTCATAAAAAACGTCAATTTAGATTCCAAAACAAAATTAATAAATCTCTTTACCCTTTTAATATATCAATGAAACACCTTTTTTTCAAATGCTGAAAATACCGTTAAAAACTCAATTTTAACATTTAACAAATAATTTCAATTTGAAATTAGGGAAAAAATCGTACTTTTAAGAGTCTAAATTTTTAATTGAAAATTAAGAAAAAGCGTAATAGAAGATAAATTTTTTAAAAACAAGTTTTCATAAATAATGAATTATTTCGTATATAAAAACAAATATTGAAATTTCATTAAAAAACGTCAATACTTTAGACACCTAAAACTATTAATTAATTCACTTTTCTGCTTTGAAATAGCATAATGAACCACATTATTTTTCCAAATGCTGGAAAAAATACCTAGAAACTCAATTAAATTACCAAAATTTTCAAATGTAAAATTTAGGAAAAAATCTATTAAGAGTTCTAAATTGTAATGTAAAATTTAAAAAAACGTAATTAATAAATTTTTATTAAAACAGTTTTCACAACTAATGAAAAATTTGTATAATAAAAACAATATAAATTTCTTAAAGAATAGGTCACATTTCCATACATAAGTTGTTGGGCCTTTTATAATTGCACTCAATGAAAACACATTATATTTCATATGCTGAAAATACCTTTAAAACTCAATTTTAAGATTTAACAAAAATTTCAAATGTTGAAATTAAACAAAATCAACTTTAAAGATCTAAATTGTAATTGAATTAATAAAAAGCTAAATTAGAAGGTTAAATTTTTATAAAAACAGTTTTCACAACTAAGAATATTTATATAAAACAAAAAAATTTTCATAAAAAAACTCAATAAGACCCACTTAAAATAATAAAATCTCGCCTTTGAAATGCATTTCAATGAAACACATATTTCAAATCTGAAAACCCGTTTAATGCCATTGCCAATAAAATGACCCAAAAATTCAAATTGAAAAAAAAAATCTGGTTATCATTAATTTTAATGTGAAAATTTAAAAAAGCGTATTATAGAATTTGCTTCTGTAATTCAAACAAGTGACCATCACTATCTAGAATCTAGAGAAAAAAAACAAATAATTAAATTCTTCTATTTAATAAAGGGAATGTAAAACTATTAATAAATCTTTCTTTTAAAAAGCATTCAATAAAAACATTATTTGTTTCAAATGGCTGGAAAATACCGTTAAAAAACTCAATTTTAAGATTACAAAATAATTTCAAATGTTGAAATTAGGAAAAAAATTCGTACTTAAGAGTTCTAAATTTTGTAATGTAGAATTAAGAAAAAAGCGAATTTAAGTAAATTTTTATAAAACAGGTGTCAACAACTAATGAAATATCGGGTATATAAAAACAAATATGAAATTCATTAAAAAAAAAATTTTAATTTTAGACACCTAAACATTAATAAATTCACTTTTCTCTTTTTTGAAATAGCTAGACTGATAAAATATTCAGTTACTGTGAACTCCGTTGAATACCTATTTTATTACCAAATTAATTCAAATGTTAAATTATGAAAAATTTCCACTTTAGATTCCTAATTTTTAATTTTTAAAAATAAAACTAATAAACAATATAAATTTTATTAAAACGGTTTGATTCCAAAAATTTAATTTGCAGCAAGATGAATAGATGTAAACGCTTAGTAAACGCTTAAAAACATAAAAATCAACCTTTTTCTATCTTTTGAATTCATCCCTGATGGATATTTTCAAATCAAAATACCAGTTGGAGGTGACTCATTGTACAAATGTTTGTCGATGTTTGTATACAGCACTCAGGAACGACATGAGGAAATTCGTGACACTTTAGGTTATTAACTTGAAAGACATCCTAAGAAATACAAAATTCACGAGAAGCAGTTACTTAAAAGGCTTCGTTTGTTGAAATTTCCCGGTCAATTACCAATTCCGGAGGTTGTAACCGCTTTTGCATTATTATATAAAACCCCCGTCTACATATATTATAATAGTTCAAGATGACCCATTATTCATGGTTCTGGATTTGAATATGGCCCCTGTTACTTAAAATGTGTAGGGGGCAGTGATTATAATTATCTAATGTCAACCTAACTTCAATACAACTTAATTCTTGGTTTTCTTAAATAAAATCCTAATCTCTTAATATAAATTTTGATAAATCTTAACATAAAATTCTACCATCCTAGTCTTACTTTAATATCTCTATTTCGTAAAATAACTTTTCGTGTAAGAAGCAAGAGAAATTTAAAGGTTTATTAAAAAATAATTCCACATTTTCGTTTTCCAGGAAGTAATATAACAAAGTTTAGCCAACTAACGTTTTTTTATGTGTTTACAGTGAATACCAAATTTTAACGAAGAAAGACTTCTTTAACTAGCTACAATATAAAGAATAAAAAATAATGAAAGAAAGAAAACCTTTGTATAAATTTGTGCACGCTTGCGAAAGGAAAACGATATATAATAAAAAACAAGAAAAGCAAAGTTTGAGTATTTCAAACTAATATCATAATTAAATAGATATTAAATATACTCCTTTGAGATAAAGTAAATCATTCTATGTTGTCAATTCTTCAAAATTCACAAAAATTCTCAACTAGATTAAGGTGGAGATTGCCAAAAGCATTTAAAGCTTCTCCGACTATAGTATCTGAAGCGAGAGGAGTCCTGTTCCTTTTTTGGAGGGTGAATTTACATTCAACCCCAACCTACACTAAAACATACGCCTCGCCTCTCGACTGGATGAGGGAGGGGCATGATAAAAATATGTTCTTGCAAGACTGAATAATAACTGCGCAAATCCTTGGCCATTTCATGGCCACACATGACAAGGATCTCTTTCTGCTAGCAGCATCTCCTCTGTTTTCGTAGAGCCTCACATCTCCTCTTTCATAGTTGCAAATGAATATCTTTACTTCCGCTTGATTACGGTCTCTTCGAGTTTTTTTTCGAGAGTTCCTTGCGTGTGGACCTATTGAAGGCATCCGTGCGAAATGAAGATGTCAAGCATTTTGGCCATAAGCCTTATCAAACGTATTAACACAAGGCCGAATCCTCTCTCATCCTTCAGTAGGGTATTATGTTGCTGAAAAGGCAACCATCGTTCGACTATCAAACAAGGCATGTTTTG
>JABUQX010036213.1:25000-47760 GCA_015478945.1 Trachelipus rathkii | reverse complement strand
TTCCTCACTTAAATACCAAAAATGACTAATAATTTTCATCATAGAGTTAATTTTGTGCGCCCTTTTTGAGGCATTACTGCGTGGACTTTACACGGCATCTCGTTGTAAAGATTAATGAAAAGGAATTTCAAAAAATGTATCTATTAATTTTCACCTGCCTTAATATCAGGCTATTCATGTTGATGTCCTTCCAGATATGTCCACTGGAATCCTTTTTACTTTCATTCCAACGTTTCACAAATATATATGGGATTATCCGGTTTTCCCTAAAAATTTGTATTCAGATAATGCCAGGAATTTCAAACAAGGTGAAAATATACTGTTAGAATCTTTGTCTTCAAATATATATGTTCTCCGAACATATGCGTATCAATAACATCAAACATTACAAAATTCCACTATCTTCCAGATTGGGTGGGATCAGTTGGGAGGAGAATTAGTACGAACAGTTAAGGGATTGTCTCTATAGAACTATAGTAAAGCATCTAACCTACTTCTAATCTATTGTTAAATCAAAGTATTTCAAATATCACAATGTTAGTCAATTCAAGACCCTATTAAAAACCCATAGGTCATCAGATAATGATTTGGAAATTATTGCTCCAAATTCCTTTTTTGAAGCCTTATGGCAATTCAAACCTCATATTCAATGAAGTTTCCACCCCCATATGGAAAAACTTCCTCCCTCACAAACAAGACCTAGCCATAACTCTAACTGCTCAAGGAAAAGTTTTAGAGACTTTCGGGAAATTATGTCATGAGTCTTACCTTTTAAATTTGCGCCAGACAAGTAGAAATCTCTATCAGTCAGAGTGGATCAACAGAATTAAGGTTGGAGATATAGTTCTGATTCACACACCTAACAAACCTAGACCCTTTTGGATGTTGGGAAGGGTCTGGAAGTCATTGTTGGTGATGACGATAAGATCAGGAGTGTGTTATTAAAAAGGGGAGATGGACAAACCTGTCATCATTCTATTTGTTATCTCTACCCATTGGAGTTATCTATTGCCCACTCTGTCTCCAGTGGAGAAACTGATGCTGAGGCAAGCAGTGATTTCTCCAATTCAGATGGTCAAAACAATGAAAATACAGACCAAGTTGATCAATCAAATTCAAATTCAGTTATTCAAAGTAATAGTGATACTGCTATTGTAGATGTACAACCTTCAACTTCAGCTATAAATTCACCTCAACTTGACTCTCAACAGAATCAAATTGCTCCGCTCAATTCAGTCAAAGAAAGACCTCTTAGACAGGCTGCTGCCAAGGTAAAGAATTCCTTCGCAGGAATTAATCTGATTTGTTACTATTTTTAATTCTTTATAATTGCAATAGTGATCATTGCAACTTTTCAGTGGGAGGATATAAAAAAACTTTTATATACTTTTATATATATATCTTCTATTTTGCTCATTTTTAGGTATTTTTATTTTAGGATATAGTATTTATTTAGGATATAGAAACTATTAGCTATATAGCTACAGTATATTAGTTTGGTGGAATTTATATTTTTGTCCCTGGGGATATAATTCACCAGAATTTTCACTAAAAAATCACAAGCAGCTTTACTTCTAATTCAAAGGCGGTACTATTTAGTCGTGTTTGTGTAATCAAATTTAATAATCAAAATGTAAAAGGGTATAGAGGTAAATTTCTTCATTTCTTTTCAAATATTTTCACTATCAACCTATCTCTATTCTCTTTACCTTCTCACCAATCAAATTTACCCTAACTAAGATTTTAAGTGATAGATTACTAAAACCATAAGGCAGAGTCATCTATGGACTATCAAGATCTTATTCAAAGAGCAAAAAATTCTTTGAAACAACAAATTCAGGTAAAGCTAATGTAGATTCACAATTGTACTTATATATCACTTTTTAATTCCTTATATGTAGTCTACGTATACACATTTGTAAAGGATATATTGCAGCCGATATAGTTGTGTCGTCATACTTTCTTTAAACACAAGCAGGTATCCATAAGTATACTAGAGTTGGTGTAGGTAGAGATGGTATCGAAGTGAAAAGTATGATTGATTTTGTGTTGGTGAAGAAGGAGATGTTGAAGTATGTGTTGGATGTTAAATCAGTGAGGGTTTAGGAATGGGATTATCGGATCATTATGTTGTTCTATGTAAAATTTAAGTTAGTGGGGGCTTGATTGGGGGGAAGGTGATACCGACGGACGTGATTAACATTAGAGTCAGCAGTTAAGGAAACAAAGGGAATAAGGATAAGTATCTAAGCAGCGCTCGCAAGTAAATCAGTTGGATAATTGTGAACAGGTTGAAACTGAACAAATCTGGGAGCAAATGAAGGAAGCAATTGTAGCAGTGCAAAGAAGCATGTGGATGTGCTTAAGGAGGAGGTAGAATGTTAACAGTTGGTGGCGAAAGAAAGAGGTGATGCAAGCGGTTAAAAGCAAAAAAATAAAAGCGTGGTTGAATGTACTAAAAGCAAATGATGAAGTTTCAATAGAAAGATGCTTTTTAATTATATAAGAGGAAAAAAAGAATACTAAAAGCGTTGCATACGTAGCGAGAAAAGAAAAGGTAAAATGAACAGTTTGGAAGGAGGATTGATGGGGACTTACAATGGGAATTAGGAAGTTCTTCTGGAAGAAGGCGCGAAAAGTTAAAGAATGAGAATAAAGGGAACTTGCTCAGAAATAAGAATAGAGATTGGTGCTTTGTAACTGATGGAAAATGGATGTGAGGGGAGGGTGGAAAGAACATTTTCGAAAATCTGTATAAGTATTGGCAGTAATGAAGAGGTGATAGTGAATGTGTGTTGGCTTGATGGTGCAAGAAGGATAGGTATTTTGGGGATGAGTTTATTAGCAAGGAGGAGGTAAATGGGTAGAGTGATAAGTTGAAAGAATGGTAAATCTGCAGGTATAGATGAAATTTACTGGTGAAATGACTCAAGAACGGAGGCGAGATTGGTGATTGATTGGATCTGGGAGTTGTGTTGTAATAAAAGCGTTTATGGAGGGTACAGTTCCGAGGGGATTGGAGGAGAGAAAGTAATAGCACCCTTATATTAAGGGTAAGGGAGATAAAGGGAACTGTAGAAATTATTGGTGAATTAGTTATTGAGTGTTGCAGGAAGATATATGCTAGTATTTTGCTCGAAAGAGTGCGTCGATGTGCACTGAAGGACTGATTGGTGAGAACAAGGTGCGTATAGTGCGTGGTAGAGGATGTGTGGTTCAAATCTTTGCATTGAAGCAAATGATTGATAAAATGAGGGAGAAGAAAAATGAATTGTATTTAGGTTTTATGGATTTGCGTATGATAGGGTTAATAGGGTAAAGCTCTATGCAGGTGTTAATGATATATGGTGTTGGTGGGTAGGCTTCTGATGGAATCAAAAAAGTATGTATGACGATGTGAGGCGTGTGTAAGAATAAATGGTGTCAAAAGTGATTGCGTTTAGTATTAATAGTGAAGTGAGGCATGGTTGTTTATGTCTTCTTGGTTATTAATTTGTATATAGAGAGGGTTATGTAAAGAAATAGAAGATGGGGGTGGCAGGAAATGTGTTAGAAATGATGGAGAATGGAGATGAGTGGAGGGTGCCCTACCTATTATATGGGGATGATTTGGTTTTGTTGTGGCGAATCTGAAGAGAGTTTGAGAAGATTGGTTAGAGAGATTTAGCAGGGTGTTTAAAAGGATGGTTTGAAAGTAAACGTAGATAAGAGTAGGTTATGGTTGTAGTGAGGACAGTCTTTAGTGTGAAGTTATGTTAGAGGTGAGCAGCTGGTACAGTGTCGAGTTAAATATTTAGGGTATATGTTGTATGAGAAGGAACTGATGCATGCAGAGTGTAGTAGGAAAGTGGTGAATGCAGGAAGGTGGCTGGGCAATTAAATCGTTGGGAATGTAAAGGGGGACTAAGTCTTGAGTGCGCTAGGAGTTTTGCATGAGGGTATGTTTACCTGTGTTATTGTATAGTTAGTAGGACTATGATCTGTGAATAAGAAGTATAATCTAATAATTCAATGTGTTCAGATGGACAATCTTAGGGGGCTTATGTGTGAGAAGAACTTGATAAGAATTGAGGAATGAAGGAAATGAACGTATTAGAGAGTTGTGTGGTGTGAAGAAAGGGGTAAACGAGAGAATAAATGAAAGTATGTTGAGATGGTTTTGGTCATGTGGAAAGGATGAATGATAGTCGGTTGGTAAGCGGATGGTATAGTGGCGAGTGTGTTGGGAACCGACTGGGTGGGAAAACGTAAGAAAAAGTGGATTGAGTCAGAAACGAGTGTCTGAACGAGGAAATGTGAGTTTGGCCAAGGCGAGAATAAAGGTGCCCATAATAGGAGAGAATGGCGGGGTTTTGTCTGAGGGGGTATGGTTTGTGGCCCACTGGAGCAAGGGATGAACCCTTACCATTTGACGATTTACATAGTGGGGTCCGTCCGCGGTCCCGTGAAGCTCTGGGTGGATTTTCTGACGCCACGGAGTTCTTACTAATTTAATGGTACAGAGGGGGACGGTAAGGCTGGGCTTTTTCTTTTTCGACCTTTGATCATATTCTTCTACTGCTTTTCTTTCCGATGCATGTACGCACCTTGCCCCCAGTCTTGGGGAGAAAAAGGTATCATTATATTATATATATATATATATATATTATATATATTATATATATATATATATATATATATATATATTATATATTATATATAATATAATATATATATATATATATATATATTATCATTAGCTGTCCCTTGCTTTCTCCATAACTGGCGCCAGAGTGCTCAAAATGCACCAGAAATTCCGAGGCAAGTATGAGTATTGTCTATTGTACAAATAAAGTGGCTGCGGAACCAAATTCAACATACACTGTGGAACTTTTTTTTCTCCCCAAGACACAGGGAAGATTATTTATTCTCATTATTATTATTATTTATTATTATTATTATTATTATTATCTATTATTATTATTATTTATATTATTTATTATCCTTTATTGGACGAGAAATAAGATAAAATGACATTGAAAAGAAGTCTAATATAAACCCTTAAATACGTCAAGTCAAACGCTAAACATGTCGATAAAAGTGATAAGATAAACGGTATTCCAAATTAAAAAAACATAAAAGAATAAATATTTTAGTAAAAATTATTATAGGAGAAATAAAAATTTTAGAAATAAAATTAAGAGCACTAAAATATATTCATTATTCCGTCCCCCTCTCTGTCTCCCATCGGCTCGAGCCCCCTAAGAAAATTTATATTATCAATTATAATAAATACTAATTTATTTGGGTTCAAGATCAGCAATGAAGACAGATAACTTACTATTTTTTTTTGAAAAAAAATTAAGGAAAGTTTATTATTAAAAAGGTTATTGCTGAGCCACACTTAATTAATATTATGTTATTGAAAGAAATATTATTTTTAAAAGGAAAAAAATATTGCTTTTTGAGAACTTCTCTAATATAGTTGAAAATGAGCAAATGTTATTTTTTATTTTAATTTTTAGGACTATAATTTATTGGACAACATGGCTGCATACATTACATATAAGAAAAGTTGTGAAACAAGTATTAAGCATTCACCACTACAGCCATAGAGTATTTTTAAATCGCTTCATTTTTTGAATAGGAAATTTTTGTTATTGAAATTCGTTTGCCAAAGGTGCAGAACCGTTAAGTTTTTTTTCCCGACTCCGATTCCGGCTCCAGCATTTTTAAAATTACCCGGCTCTAGCTTCCTGTGTTTTAAAATGGTTTGGCTTCCGGCCCTATAATTATAATTTCCTTCTCCTTTTACACTTATCATTATCCAATCAACATCATCACCCACCTTCTCTCCCCAAGACTAGGGGTAAGGTGTAGTAACATTTACACCGCGGAAAACATAAAAGGAGTAGAAGAATAAGACGCAAGTTCCAAAAGAAAGCCCGCTTACGACCCCTTTATATCTTTTTAAGTATGAACTCGCCGCAGTCAGAAAAAATCCATAACTAGAGCTTCACGTGACCGCGATGCAACCTTACTATGTTATCTCGTCAATGCAGGGTTCATCCCTTGGCCCAGGTGGGCCAAAACCATACCCCATAGTGTAAAAGAAGGGGTTTGAAAGTAAACGTAGATAAAAGTAAGATTATGGTTATGAGTGAGGACAGTCCTCGGCGTGAAGTTATATTAGATGGTGAGCCAGCTGGAAGAAGTGTCTGAGTGAGTTTAAATATTTAGAATATATGTTGGATGAAAAGTGAACGGATGATGCAGAGTGTAGTGGGAAAGATGTGAATGACAGGAAGGTGGCTGGTGCAATTAAATCCTTGATGGGTGTAAAGGGACTAAGTCTTGAGTGCGCTAGGGTCTTAAATGAGGGTATGTTGTTACCTGTGTTAATGTATAGTAGTGAGACTATGGTCTGGAATAAGAGGTATAGATCTAAAGTACAATGTGTTCAGATGGACAATCTAAGGGGCGTGTTAGGTGTGAGAAGAATTGATAAAATGAGGAATGAAAATATTAGAGAGTTGTGTGGTGTGAAGAAAGGGGTAAATGGGAGAATAAATGAAAGTACGTTAAGATGGTTTGATCATGTGGGAAGGATAGATGATAGACGGTTGGTTAAGCGGATGTATAATGGTGAGTGTGCTGGGAATCGACCGACTGTGACAGAAGAAAAAGTTGACTGAGTCAGTAAAGGAATGCCTGGAGGAGAGAAATGTAACCCGCAGTAATAAAATTAACTATTATTTTGTACTTGCCGGAGAAGCGTCTTTTTTAGCGGCTCCGACTCCGGCTCCGGCTCCGGCTCCAGGTCTCCCAAAAATTTCGGCTCCGGCTGCACGCAAAACCTTGCGGCTTCGCAGCTCTGATTTTCAATCAATAATCGAAATAATTTATCACAAAGACATGTTTTTATGTTGTCAAATTCCACACTTGCAGTTCTGCCCACTTATCGCAAGCGGGCAGAAATATCGCTAATTCGGAATTATCTTTTTTGGGGGATAATAATTTTAAATAGTGTGGCGTCTGGTGCAGGAGGCTGCTAGCACCACTGACGAATCCTAAGCAGCTTCCGGGAAGAAACGCCACTTCATCGTGACAACGCTCACTCTCTTCAACATCCAATATTCTTCTATTGAAGGTGGTTATTCAAGACCAGAAAATAACCTCTTCAAATTGGTGACCACCTGAGGTGACCATGAACACCCATCAAATTTGATTTCGAACACCCATCAAATCACCAACAACCATCAAATCAAGTTTCTTCTGTTGGGCGGTACTCTGTTCGGTCATCCTGTGCCGCCTGTACCGTACTTCTCAAGCTTCTGCAGGCGCGGACCAACTGCACGTAAGAGTACAGAGTGGTCAAAGCATTCTTGGTGTCCTGAATGTGTGCACACCTAGCTCTAACCTGACTGCTACACGCTACTACCCGACGTCCTTTCAGGTCCGGAGAGCGGAGTGTGCTCGCGGTATTGTCACTGGGGGAGTTCTGTGGCGTCTGGTGCAGGAGGCTGCTAGCACCACTGACGAATCCTAAGCAGATTCCGGGAAAAAACGCCACTTTATCGTGACAATGCTCACTCTCTTCAACATCTAATATTCTTCAATTGATGGTGATTATTCAACACCAAAACCTAACCCCTTCAATAGCTCTAGTCAAAAAATGATAACTTTAGAATTGTGTCACCTTTGTATCGAAGGAGCAATATATTACGTGGGACCACCTTCAAGCACAATATTCTGTTTCGAGGTGAACACGAAGTCGTGTTTTCTCATGACAGAACTATTTGGCTTCTTTCATTACTTACTATCTCATCACTGTCCTTAGGCTTCCCCAGAACTGGGCGGTAGGGTCGCAAACATGCCACCAGAAACCGAGGAGATGCCAATCAAATATTTTCCTTCATTTGGTGAAGTAAATTATTGCATTTGTTTTTAAAAATTATTATTAGGCTATTATTTTAGATATCGTTCAAAAATGATATTTGGACACACTAAAAAGGAAGAAATTAATTCCATAAGGCACTTTTATAACAATTCCTATTCTTAATTCAATAATTTAAATAAAATATTAAAAAATCTAATTGAAATTAAATACTCAAAAAAAAAAAAAAAAAAAAAAAAAAATTATGTCTTCTTTTAGGATTCACAAAACCTCCATTCCTTTTTTATTTATTAAGATTTATACACAAAATAAAATTTAAAAATTACTAAGTTAGAGCTCAGTGGTAGAACACTCGCCTAACAAGCAGAGAGGGATCCGGCGTTCGATACTCATAGGGAAAGGAAAAATGGAATAAATATCCGGCATCTGCAATAGGCTTGGCGAGTCAGTGACATCTGCCGTAGACCCGAGAAAACCAAGGAACTTTTCTTAATGGGTTCCACTGTGGGAAGTAATTTTAATCTTTCTCGATGGGTTCCACTATGGGAAGGTAATTTTAAATTTCTAATTACTAAAACAAGTTCTTTCAATATGTTAATAAATTTAATCTTACCGTGTTCTATCATCAAGATTCAAGTTGCCAAATACTTCAATATCACCATCTTCAAAGCCGTTTAGGGAAACATCATCAACTTGAACAGGTTTTCTAACACTGCCAACCTTCAAATTTAAAAATAAATAAATTAATATTTTGCTACTGAAGAATTTTTAAGAACGGACATCATCAAATTTGCAATAAAAATAACAATTTCGTAGTCCTTAGTAGTCCTTACTTTCGTCTTAAAGTCTACTTTACATTCTGACTTAAGAATCTATAGGAGATGTTATAGGATAGGATAAAAGATCTGAGCTTCACAATCGAAGTGTATTATTAAGTTCTATAATATAATTTTAATAACTTAGTAAAATGTAAGCATGTGTATTATAGGTACCTGATCAATATATTAATTTTTCAAGTATAAATAATGATAAAATCTCGTCAGTCGTCTGTAGTTATTAGCCGTCATATGTAGTTCTTTAAAAACTATTAATGCTATAGTAAAAAAGGAATACATGCTGGAATGCTGGTCCAAAATTTGAATCTGAAAGTGTAAAAAAAAAAAAAAAAAAAAAAATAAAAAAAATTATTATCTTCAATAAACCTACAATAGCTACAGCGAAAAGGAATACATTTTTGGGATCCTGTAAAATTTCACATAAAAAATGTAAAAAAAAAAAAAATTATTGTTAATAATTAAGTAATATTGATTAGAAGGCCTATTAGAAACCGTTTATGGTTTCTCGCTTAAAATAAATAGAACTTCTTTAAATTTTTGGCTTTTTTTTTTTTTACTAAGAATACCCCAAGGGTAGTAATACCGCACCGATGGCAGGAGTTCGGGTCTCTCGGCCTTCCGGGAACTACGGGGTAGGGCTGAGACCCCCCTCCGGGAGGTCTCCGGAACCCGCGCCGCTCTTTTAGTATTTGGGTGTCGCGGGGTTCCTCCGCCCATCCCCTAAGGGTATTGGAAAACGTCCCCCCTACTGCCCGACGGCTCGAGCCCCCTAGTGTGCCGTATAAAGCAAATTTAATAGAAAGTCTATTTATTTTAACGAAACCAATAAAAGTCTCTAAATATCCCTTCTAATCATATTACTATAATTATTAACAATAATTTTTTTTTATTATTATTTTTTTTACATTTTATGTGAAATTTTACCAGACGATTCCAAAAAACAATGTATTCCTTTTCGCGTGTAGCTATTGTAGTTTTAGATATAATTTTTTTTTTTTTTGTTTTTTTTTTGTTTACATTTCCCAGGGCAAAATTGGCCCAGCATTCCAGCAATGTATTCCGTTTTACTGTAGCAATAATAGTTTTTAAGATACATATGACGGCTATAACAGGGACGCTGCCAAATTCTCTCATATAAAAATAGAGTTGCCAAGTGATAATTTTAATAGATGTGCATTTTTTGTATTTTAGTTGCGAATTTTGTACATTACCTTAGCAGAAAATGTTTTTATTTTAAAAATTTTAAAATGTGAAATTACTACTCTATGGTAAATTTCATTGATGTTGGAGTAGGGTTAACGCCTGCAGAGGAGTCACCGTGGGTCTCCGCTTCAAATTGTCTCCATCTCTCCACGGATCTCTCCCCACGCCGTTACCCACCCACCCCCAAATTCGCCCATTTGATCCGTCTTCATATTGTAGGGTTCAAGGGGGAAATAGCAGACCCTGAAATCCAATAAGGTAGTTGAAGGTAATATTAGAAATAAAAGAATCATAATTATATTAAATTAATCACTTTGAAACTACAAGAATCACTGTGAATCAATCAATTTTGTAAGAACCCAATTAAAATTCTACATTGGTCATAATTAATGAAGTATCTTTAGAATCCAACCTTTCACAACGTTGATATTCCAAATTAATTCTGGTTTAGGTCTTCTACTACAAAGCCAATTCATCATTCTTACTTATTATAATTAAGTAAAATTAATAAAAATCTCGAAAGACAACAAAAATTGGCCATTTTATTGTCTAAACACCTCGGGGGAGGGGCGGGAGGTATCGATCTTTATGGTGTCATGTCCTCTTGGTTGCAACTCGGACAGAGTTAGTTGATAAGATCAATACTAGGGGGGGATTTGTAGCACCCTCCGACCCCTGAGCTAGTATGCTCGTCATCCCGAAGTGCAATCTTTTTAGGCTTTTTCCCCCCCTCATTTACGAATTAAAATATAATATATATATATATATATATATATATATATATATATATAATAATATAATATATAATATATAATAATTATATATAGATATATATATAGTATATATATATATATATATAATAATATATTAGATATATATATTATATATTATATATATATATAATATATATAATACTATAATGATTATATCCTCCTTCCTCCTCCACAGTTTCTGCTTTATAGTTGGTGACTGCGATTGTTCCGCTACTACTTATTTATACCCTAAAACTGCTCATGCATGCCTCGGATTCCCGCGTGCATGTTTTAACACCCTACCCAAAGTTTTGGGAAGAAAAGGACAGATGTGATGAGATGGAGGAATCGTAACTACAGTGTCATGGCAATCGGATATTAAATTACCCCGGACCAATTACCCCCCCAACCTCACTAATAATAAGGGTGATTTTGCACCGTGATTCTTGGTAAAAAGAGTCTTACAATATCTATCGTCATTAAGCTTCGGCAAGAAATCGAAAGGCAGAAATTCCATCACAAGCTTTCGCATGGATATTTGCACCACATTCATATAAGCGCAACCGCCACTTCAGAAATTTCTGTAAAAAAGTTTTAACTAAATAAAACGAGAAACCATGATAAATTTAAATCTAAGAACATAAGAGAAAATAATAAATAAAATAGTTCTAGTTATATTTACAACCAAACCTTACTAGCTAGTGAGATTCATTACCTACCAATAGGTTACCATAACCGGGGAAACACATGTGTTTACGTGTTCCTTGTCTAAAGGAACTTCGGGTACAGAGAATCAGGTTTTGAAAAATCCGCCTTCAATCAAATCGTTTAAGATACATCGAGTTAATTGGACATTTGAGAACCGGACTTTCCATGTACGAAGTTATTAAAGAAAATGTTATTTTGTTCAAAAGTATTATTAAGAATGTCAATAGTGAATGGTGAAATGAAGAGGTGATGGAAGCAGTTAAAAGGAAAAAAAAAGCGTGGTTAAATGTACTGAACGCAAATGATGAGGTTTAAAAAGAAAGGTTATGGAAATATAGAAGGAGAAAAAACAGGAAGCAAAGTTACATACCAGAAAAAGAAGAAAGAGTAAATGTAAAAGGAAAAAAGAAAATGAATAGGGACTTAAAAGGAAATAGGAAGCTCTTCTGGAAGAAAGTACGAAATGTTAAGAAAGAGAATAGGACATCGTCACAATAATGAATAGGTTGGTAATTTCATGACTGATGAAATAGATGTGAAGAGAGTGTGGAGGGAACACTTTGAAAATCTGCATAAAATTGGCAGTCATGAAGAGGTGATAGAGAATGTGTGTGTGATGGTGTAAGAAGAAATAGGCATTTTGGGGATGAGATAATTAGTAGTAATAGGAAGAAGGGTGAGAAAGCTAAGAATGGTAAATCCGCAGGTATTGATGAAATACTGTTGAAATGATCAAGAATGGAGAAGATTGTGGAATGACTTGGACATGAAAGGTGTAACAAAGCAGTTTATGGAGAATATAGTCTGAAGGATTGGAGAACGAACATAATAGTACCCTTATATTTAAGGTAAGGGAATAAAGAAAATAGTAGAAGACTCGTAGTGAGAATTAGGTACTATTCCTGTTGTGGGAAGATATATGCTTTTATCTTCGGTCGAAAGAGTCGTGGAAGTGACTCAGGACTATTGTAGAAGAAACAAGGTGGTTAGAAGTGGTAGAGGTGTGCGGATCAAATCATTGAAACAAATGATTAGGAAAATGAGAGAAGAATAAATTGTACTTAGTTTATGGAGCTTGAAAACAAGCTATGGCAGGATTAATGGAAGCTTTATCCCAGGTGTAAGTGATATTATGGTGTAGTTGGTAGTCTCTGAATGGAATTCAATAAGCATGATGCTATATTAAAACTTAAATTAGTACCCCGAATAATGATAGAAAGGTCGAAAGGTTTAACCTTATTGAGAAAGTGATGGTAATGTCTCGTAGGGCTAATAAAATTTGTAGATGTGAGTGCCTGAAAGAATAGAAAAAGAAAAGTGGAAAGGGATTGAGTGCAGTAAAAGAATGTCTGGAGGAAAGAATTGCGAGTTTGGCAGAGGCGAGAAGAAAAAGTGGATGATAGTAAAGGAATGCCTGAGGAGAGGAATGTGAGTTGCAGAGGCGAGAAGAAAGGCGCATAATTGGAGTGAATTTCGGGGTTTTGTGGATTGTGGTTGTGATCACTGGCCAAGAGATGGAACTTCTACATTGACGAATGCCATAATTAAGGGCCTTGTCGCAGTCCCCATCACACCCTGGTGTAGAAGCGCCGAGAGGGTGGTTATGATGATGGAGACACTGGAAGGGAGTGTACCCGGGTGCCCTGCTAATTATATGCTGCCATGATTGGTTTGTGTTTGAATCTGAAGAAAGGACTGAGAGGATAGGTAGAGGGGTTTGAAAGTAAATCTAGATTCTACTAACCCACTACTACAGTGGGTTAGTAGAATCCGTGGTTGAAATCATGTTAGATGTGTGAGATTGGAACAGGTAATCTGAGCTTAAATATTTAGGATGCATGTGGACCAAAGGGAACGGAAACGGATGATGGAGAATGTAGTATGAAAGTTTGTAACTGGTTATGGGTTTACACCGTTGTCTGCTACAGTTCAAATTTCCTTTGCAGTGCTAATGTAATACGGGACTTCATAGTTCTGCGTCTGCCGTCCTAGCTCGGTATCGTGCATCACGCTCGCTGCTCACTGTTTGCTCCCTCTTCCTCTTGCTTTAATTGTATAGTAGTGAAACTATGCCATGGAATAAGAGGTTGTTTATTTATAAATTCTAAGGTGCTATCTGTTCAGATGAGGAATAAAAGCATAAGGAGCGTGTTATGTGTAAGAAGAACTGATAAAAAATGATGCAATTTTAAGAGTGGTTGAGTTGATGGTGTTAGTGAAATGAATGAGTAAATATATTAACGAGTTATATATAAATGTGTATAAAGTCATTATGGAAAGGCATTATATTGGATTATGATAAACTGTGTTATGGCTAAGTACATAGTATTGGACTATCTGAAGATAGCTCTCACTTAAATGGTTTAGAATATACCTTTATTTCTCGTTCATTTAAGCACTTCTCTACCCCATTATTCTAGTTGCTAATAAGGGGTAGAAATAAATGATATCTATAAGAAATGCTAGGTATGAAATAAGAAATTAATATATTTTATCACAAAGTGTTAATTATATAAAGATGAATAAAAAATATAAAGATTTAAATATATATTATATTAATTTATATTATATTTATTATTTATTTTTGCCACTGCTAAGTTATACAAATAAAACCAAAAAGTAAGTTGGTATTAGATTGTTATTATATTATATAATTATTAATAATTAATTATCAATAATATTATTGATATTACTATTATATGTGTATATTGTTGTTTTTATTGTTGTATTATACATTATATTTATTATACTTTGATCTCTTAATATGGGATTAGAATAGATTTCGGCTATATAATATTGCCTTTTTAGTTTTACTATATATTGAATTATTTGTTTATAATTATATTATTATATGTAATATCTATTATAATACTTCTTATTTGATTTTGGTAGGCAAAATCTAAGATTAGTATATAATTAGAGTTTATATATAAAAATTATAATTACTTATCTCTAGGGACTCACCTGATGAAGAGAGAGCCTGAATATATTAATAATCGAGTGCCAACCTTGAACCGAATTATCAATACAGCAGAATTAAATTCACAGCTATTGAAATGATATCCAAACTCAATGCGAGACGAACATACAAATAAAAATCAAACATTGCATATCAATCATCTAACACAAGCTGGATACCAAGCTTAGCGCGAACCTAAGTGCAATTATACTATATAGTGTTGATACATGAATACCGCACAAATCTCCTAACTATGAATAAAAATATATATATTATATATATATTTGAAGCGGGGAGAAAAAAAGGACCATATTACGCTAAGAAATATAAGATAAAATATAATATATTTTGACTATTCTTCCGTCAGTTTTAATTTTTTTAAATAAGGATAATATTAAATTTTTAAAAATAGTATTTAGTTAGGTATATGTCGTGTCTAATTTTGTTCCATATTTATCCGATAATGAGTAATAACATTTTTATTTATACTTACGTAATATATATATATATTATATCTTATTAAAACAAATGGTGTAAAAAATCATTTTTTATCTAATGTAGGTTATTAATATAATCTGATTATCACAACTATTTCTTGATTTGAGCAAGAACCAAATATATATTAATATAAATATATTTATTATACTATCATTTTAGAACAACTCCAAGAAAGCATTTAACCCAATAGATAATAAAAAATAAAATATAATAAAGCCACAAGTAGACCATCCGGAGATCCCGAACCCTTTGTGAGTGACCAGCCTTTTAATCAACCACAAAAGTGCAAGAAGTCCTTATTAGATCTATCGTCAACGAGTAGTCCAGAGTTATCCTCTGATTCCGTTATGTTCGACCGGATGAGTTGTTAGGTTTTACCAAGAGAAGGTGTCCTCTGTGTGTCTCATTTATTATAAAAGGTATTTCGTTGAACAAGTAGGGGGAGGATTGAGAAACATTGGATTACTAATATCCTAAATGAACTATGAAAACTTTTACCATCCCTGATCCGAGAGTGCAGATGTGTTAGAAGTCAGGAACTATTGAAATTAAAAATCGCGATATATGGGAGTACTAGCTATAACTATGTACATTGACCTCATGTTTGACTTCTCCCTTCTTCATTCTCGTAGCATTCGCTTCGGATATGAATGACGCGCTTGGTCTTCGGACTTTGGAGTGTGTATTGTTTGGATATTCGAGTTCTTCGTTGTTCCGAGCATTAGAGACTGGAATGAAGAGCGTAGTGTAGTATGAAGATGGTATTATAATTATTTATAATACGAGTTCTCAGAAAAGGTGGCGTATAGCATAGAGAATCGGAGGCTGAAGGAGGATAAGTATTGATAAGAGGAGCAATAGTTACAGATATGGTAGGTTAGCGTAAACGAGGAGGTATAATGTCCTCTTTGAAGTAAGTATGTATAATGAGAGAAATGCCTCAAGAGCGTTGACCGGCACAGCCGTAGAACAGAAAAGATAAGCAACTGAACATATTTTTGGTGCTGAGTATATAACAGATGAGGAAAGTGGTTCTAAGTACTCCAAGTGAGTTCTAAAATACTCCAGACTCGAGTAGAAGACAGCCTCTTAAACAAGTGAACTATGAAGTTAGATTAATGATGTCAGAACACTTCACAAACCTGGAGCAGCAATTAACATCATTTGTTAATTTAAGAGTGTTACAGATCTAAAGTAACAAATGGGTTCAGATTGGGACAATTTTCTGTATTCTGGTCGCAAAATGTTGTCTGACCGCACCTGATACCCCAAGGTGTGGACTGGTATTTTGGTTTCGGTTGGTGGTTTTGGTGGTTACCTTAAGCCAAAGAAATTTATGATAATTTATATATGATATTTTATAAGTATAGTTTTATTATTAATTTATTATATTACATTTTAATTATATATTTATACTTATATTTTTATATATATTATTTCATAATAGATATATATTAATATATTTTATAATAATCATAAATGATATTTTAAAGTATATATATATTAATATAATATAATATAATAAATAATAATATTAATTAATATATTAATAAATATTATATATATAATATATATAATATATTAAGATATATATTTTTAAACTTTCTATGCCCCCTGACCACCCTGCTACAGAGTGCTGGTCCACACTCACTATAGATAACTCCTGAGCCGCTCGCGTCGGCCGCCTCCACAGTAATCGCTTAGGGTTGCTATTTACGTGCGGTTGAGCGAGCATGTTTTAAGTGCAGAAGACAGTGTACTAAAAAGAAATGTGGCATCAGTTTCCGAGCTTGGTTGCACTTGTGTAACATATATTTGTAAAGATACGTTTGGGTGTGTGAAAGTTGATGTTTTGTAGGTGGGTGCAAATTTGGTCGTAGTCCGCATCTAAATCAATTCGGCTTAAAGATGAACGGGGAGTGGTGGTATAGAGGGGAAGGCAGCAGGCAGAATATGTGTGAGCTCCTCACATGCCCATTTCTGCGTGCCGAAATGTGTTATCATTAGTTATTAAGTATAATCACCTAGTTGGAAGTCTACTTATCATGAATCAAAATCTGTTAACATGTGTATTTGTGTAAAATAGGTATTGTTAAGAGATGAGAAGTCTGTTTATTGTGGCGGTGGATTATTACTTAGAGTTATTTTGAATATTTAGAATATCCTAAGACATGGACTGGGACCTCGCGATAGTTCGAGTTGGTATAAGAGTCACTCGCCTAGTCATTTAAGCGAGGAGGCTCCAGATTCATGATGGAACTTGTGAGAGCGAACAATTTGAGCTATTCTCTATTTCTCTAGTTCGTCCCCACTTCAGGCGTTTAATGAGATACATTGGTAGCGTGCTTGCTACATATGGATAAATAACTCCGGCTAACCCAGCCGAACCCTGTTCACAGCTGTGGATTATGCTGTTAAGCCCAAGCTAATAATATCCCAAGGACTAATCTTCCTCGTTGGTGTCCGTAAGCCTGACAGGCGTTAAATCGTCGCTAACTAACCTGTGGATTGGAGTGGGTTTATATTCTAAGAGTTAATGGCTGGAAAGTAATGAGGAGTTTACATCTATTAGTCTTGCTGCATTAGTTGGGCTAGAGTAGATGGTGGTGTTTGAAACGGGGTATTGTGTATAGTCGATTTTTATGTATAAAGTCGAGTGTTTTTGATCTATGTTTACTGTAGATTATCTTTTGTTTATCAGTGTTAAAATAAGTGTTATTATGGATGTATGTTCGTAATAACGTACATCTTGATAATATAATTCGAGTGCTTGTTTTGGTTGTTTGGAGTTGGTTTCATGTGTCCCTTGTGCAATATGTGAATATGTTCATATTGGAATAACAATAGTTTAAGATGGTGCGGTAATGAATTCTTGTAAAATTGATAAGATATCCGTTTGTTAAGTTTTATGTCAAGTGTCAGTATCATGGTTCTATAAAGATGTTAATAATTTCCTGTTTGTCTAATAAGTATATATAAGGATAAGATTGTTTTCTGTTGTTGTAAGAAACTAAATGTTGTGCAGGACTCTCATTAGAAATTTTTTGGGTATAATTATAATATATGTTTTGTTCAGTGGTGGAAATAGCATGTATATTTAGGAAAATTTTTGGGGTTTCGTTTGTAAATACCAGAGTTGAAAAACCCATGGTCTGTTGTGATTAGTGTAATGAGGATTTGCTGTGGTTGGGTTTGGTGAGTGTCTGCTTATCGTTCCACCCCCACCCTCTGTCACTTTGGAAGAGTTATTTTGGGTTAACAGGGATGCTAATATACTAAGATTAAAGAGCTGTGGTAGACGGAATACCGCCACCTTAGTTCGCATAAATAGTTATTTCAAATGTGTGTGCAAAATACGGGCACTAGGTAACTCATATACCACATATAGATAATATATATATATTATATTAATATATATTATATATTATTTAATTTTATATTATATAATATATATTATATATATTATAATATATATATTAATATTATATATATATATATTTATAAATAAATTATAAACTCCTTTAGAGCGTTAAATTATTATTTACATCATTAACCAGGATATTAATGAGATCCCGGGTACTATAACTATCGCGGATACACGGTGAGTGATATATACTAATGCCTAGTAATATAATATATATATATATATACTATATATATATATATTATACGTTGGTATTACCACTCACCCACCTAAAATCAATATACAGTGACCTGAGCCTATTCAAGAAAAAGGTTACCTATTGAATCGAACCTGTATGACCTTTTTCCAATGAAGAGATCTAACGTTGCAAAGCTGATTTACACTTACACAAAGATTTCACAAATAGGAAATCAATCAGGTAATTGCGCGGGAAAAAATAGTTGTCAGGACAGAATGCTTCGAAGCCACTATACTATACGCATCTCCGATCTTGCCTACTCCGGTCACAAAGTAGCCTACCATACAACTAAGGTAACCCATATATATAAGTATAGATAACCAGCTCTAATAGATCGGTAGTGTATATAATTTGTATATATAGTATTGTAAATATGCAATTAAATTAAACCGGAGTTCAATTTGTATAGATAAAATAATAACATCCTATTAGATTGAATTCCTTTTATTATCCAGTGAATTAGATCCCGGTAGCTCCCGGCCTATAGCGAACGTTATTTATATTGGATGTAGTATATATATGATATGTCCAAAAGTATTTTTTACCCAGCTATCTCAGGCGTAAATGTACAAGCCTTAAAAAAGTTAATACGATATCCATTAGTGGAACACCCTGTGTTGAAAAAGAAAGACCCTAGACTCATAATCCTGTAATATTTTCGTGGCGTGTCGATAGGAAAAGGGCCCTCTCGAATGGACAGAATAGTTGGGTGGGGCGATCCCACCACTACCTATGGAACCAGTATTAACTCCTAGAAGCACTAGGCCAATTCTAGCCGCTATTTCCGCATCGTACCGCTGGTCAGAACGTAGACCACATGCTAAGCGGACCTTGCCCATTATAACGGAGGAACCGACACATCTTGTAATGATACGGTGCGGTATGGACATGGAATGTTTAAGTATGTGTGTGAAAAAAAATGTGAGAATGAGGTAGAAGAAGGTGATGAATAGATGTAAATACCTGCAATTGCAACGTCTCTAGAACAAATTGGTAATGATATATATAAATAAGTTAGCTCTCTGTGAGATTGAATAACAAACGATTGTAACGTGAAACAGGATTAGGAGCCGGCAGCCTCGCGATTGAACAGGTATGCCAAGCTGTTACCCACCTCGTACCACCGACAAGCTAATGGAGATTAGGACAACCGGTGACAGATGTTAGAGATGGTCGAGTGTGAGACTTGGCGATTTCCTGAGGAGAGGATAATCGTAGATGGAGAAAAAGAAGTTGCTGATTTCTCACTTGAACATGTGATGCTCTGCACAGTCCCTCTATGGTGATTTTGTTATTTCGTTGTAAGTATCTGAATAGAATATGCTAAGCATCCTAATCGAGTTAAGGAGTATTAGATTCGCCTGGATGAGTCAATTTTTTAGTTTTTGTCCGTTGGTGTTCTGGTAGATAGCGAATGCCCTCTGAGGGTGATGTAGTAAGAGAGTTGCGACTTTCGGTTAAGTTTGAGCGAGATTGAGTGTTTGCAGTACGCGATATCATGTGCAGTGAGAGGCTTCACGGAATGATTGTGAGTTTCGGCTATCGAGGTAACGTTGTAATAGGATATGAAATACTGCTATGAGATCAAATTATAAATGGCTCGATGTATACAAATTGAACGGCGGTTTAATTGTATAACAGGTACCTTTGGGGTTGTGGAGATAATGAGGGGAATAAGGTAGGTATTAAATTGGTTTAACATTTGCATTTTGAGAGAGAGGTTAATGAGTGCAAATGTATTAAGAATAACATTTTCACCGACGCGTAACCAACCAGAGTATATTCAAGTAAAAAGTATCGAGATGTTGCGCTTCAATGTAGTATCCGATGTATGGTATTTCGAATTGAAACAGCCGACGTGCGAAACTGATCTTGCGGATGCATGAGAGCGATAGTAGAGCTTTAAGGTAATACGTGATCGGAAGCGCTAAAATGTAAGGCTGAGGGGTTGGGGATGGAAATATTAATCAGCATGTTATTTTAATGCGTGTTAAAAATACCAACTGAGGATAGTAGTGCAGCCATGCTTCAGGAGGTTAAGATGAGAAAATAAGGAAGAAAGTGGGAAGAATTACAGAGCGATAAGAATCTGATATCAATGTTAGTATCTTGATACGAATAAAGATAGGTGAGAGGCAATGTATAAAGTAAATCAGGTCTGAACACGAGATCTGTAACAGAACATGACACAGCGTGTACGCCAAGTGACTGGAGCACGCAAATGAAGGCGGAAGCTCTTTTATAGCTCATCGTAGAGAAGTAAGGTTGAAGGAAGTGGTATATTGTAAAACGACATGACACTAGGAAGAATGTTTTCAATATGGGTAGTCCATTGATCCAGAGAGGATGAACTGCCGGAGTGAAGTGTATTTTACAAGACAGGTACACCGATTGGATGATAGTCAGTATTAGTTTATAGAGGACCTAGCTATAGTTGAATATGAGAGTGTTATGGATAATCATAACCAGCTTGTGGAGACAGTAAGATAAATAGTAGGATTGATTAGTTAGGAAAGGAAATCCTGGAGAGAGAAATGGTGAGTTTGGCAGAGGCGAGAAGAAAGGTAAGTCATAATAGGATATAGGAATGTACGGGTTTTGTTTAAGGGGTAGTATTAGTGACTATGTTGGTAACTCACAACTATGGCCAAGGGGGTATAAATGAACTCTTATACATTGAACAAGTAATGGATGGGAATACGTGATGTCTAATACGCAGTCCACGTGAAGCTTTATAGGGTGGATTATTACTGATTTGACGCGGGATAATCCCACTTAAAAAGTATATATATAGAGCTTAGGGCTTATCTTTTCGACTTGCGTTCTATATTCTTTTATATAAGCTAAGGACTTTTCAGTGCATGACATATAAGCAGCCTTACCCACCGAGCAATTGGAGTGAGATTATAGGGATGAAGAAGTCTGAGAGGCATCTAAGGTATTGAATAGTAGACACGGAAACTAATGAGGTCAAAAGTTAAACTATTTATAGAGAATAACATTTTCAGGATATAAAGAGAGAAAAGTTCTTTTGTTATTATTTGAGGTTAGATAAGTAAATTTACTAGAAAGGAAAAATTATTAAAATTACGATTATACTGAAATTTATTAAAAAAATTTAGCAAAAAATAATTAATATAAAATTTAAAATTATATTTTATTTATCGAAATATAAGGTAAGAGAACAAATATTTATCTTTCTCGATGACATATTTATCATATGATTATTATTATTGTCATTATATAATTAATTACAAATATTATTTTATTTAAATATTTTTAATATTAAATTTCAGCGAGAAGTGAAGCTGTTTCCTTTTCGATAAGTGGTTAGTATATATCCCTGAACCAATGAAGATAAAAATTTCAAAAAAAACCTTATATCCATATTATAGGAGATTATCGGCCCGATTTTATCCGCGCTCTAACTATGCACGGGTATCACGGCCTTATCCGGCCAAGTAGTTTTTGTACTAACCGGAGGTATCCGCTCGTGATGATCTAACGATATGGTTGATTCCTGCCGCTCTTTAGTCCGCCGGATAACCAGTCCGCTAAGTATCCAGACTACTCCCTGAGTGCGGGGTCTTCCTTCGTATGAGCGTGAACCAGAATATATGTCAAGTAGCATAATTTCGAGAAAGGTAGCGGTATAATAGTCGTTATCAGAATATAAATTTGCGGATCATTGCACGTGCGGATCTAAAAAAGTTTCCGCTCTTTTTTTTTTGTTCCGCACCTTTTTGTAAAATGAAAGTATAGTTTACTTATTTAGAATTCTTATTAGGTTATATAATAAAGAATATAATTTTTATTTTAAGTTATATATTAATAATATCACAATTATTATAGAATATCAAGTCTAAGACTTATTTGTTTTAATTTATAATAATTAAATACTTCTCAATAACCAATCTCACTTATCTACTTTTAGGTAACCATTATAATTAATAAATATAACATATTAAAAAATAGATATTTTATAGGAATAATGAAAAAAATTAGTTGGTGGCTTCTATAATCTATATAATTATATTATAGTATATAGATATTTATATTCTATATTAACCTAGGCAAGATCCTAAAACGAGGGTGAGGGGGGGGGGGGCGTGGAGGGTTTCTGTGTGATGAAACCCCATATATATATTTAATTAATATATATATATATAATATATATAATATATTATTAATATATATAATATATATATATATAATATATAAAGATATATATTATATATTAGATATATATTATAATATATATATATA
>JABUQX010036213.1:2500-17500 GCA_015478945.1 Trachelipus rathkii | reverse complement strand
AAAAAAAAAAAAAAAAAAAATTATAGAGGGGGGCCGAAATCCCCACCCCGGATCAAAATTTTTGAAAATAAATTTTTTTAAAAATATTGAAATATAAAAAGAAAAAAATAAAATAAATATCCTGTGAATTTTCAACATTATAAAAAAAAAAAATATTTAATTAATCTTTATTTAAAATAAAATAATAACCATGGATAGTGATCGACACATGTTTATAACTTTAAACAATCAAAAAGTAAAAACTTCAGCATGAAGGAAAAAGATATATATAACTAAAAATAATAATAATAATAATAATAATAATAATAATAATAATAATAATAATAATAATAAATATTAATAAATAATGATAAAGAAAATATAATAATAAAAATAATAATAATAATAAGTCATCATATAGTTTATAATAAATCCCTACGCTTATTTTTTCGTACCCTCATAACACTTATGTATAATTTTTGATAATACTTTTAAAAAGTTTATAAATTTTATTAAAATGTTAGGTATAAAAAATAAATTTAATATTACATATAATAGGTTAAATATAATTTGGACTCATATAGTTAATAAACCATGGTCCTCAAATATAATTTAAGATTGGGAAAGGTTATAGGTAAATAATTTTTATAGCAAAATTAAAATTTATAAAAATTGTCGAGATTGTTATTGCTATAAAAAGAGGTTAAATTTTTTTTTTTTTTTCGTAATTTCCCAAAATGAAGATATTTTCCAATTTCCAATTTTATATTTAATTTTTATAATGAGTTATATATACAACTGATAAAAATATTATAATTATATTTGTCCATCACCCAAATATAAGTGTATGTTATCGTAAAGGTTACAGCACATGAGCTCTAACAATTAAATTTTCGAAAACATTCTGTCTCTAAGGTTAAAATCATTTATATATGCAATGATTCTGTAATAATATATATATATATATAATTATTATATATATATATTAAATAATTAATATAATAAATTATAAATATATATTAATATATACTATATATATAATATATATAATATAATTAATAAATAATAATTTAATAATTATAATGTAATATATAATATAAATATATTAATATACATATATAATATTAATATATAATAGTAATATATAGGCCTTAAATATATATATACATATCGAAATATAATTGATTTTGATCTATTTAGAATTTTTTCAAGAAATAATATAGTTGAGTAAGTCCTGTTACTATATTACCGATTTACTCAATATAATACCGGTATATATATTATAATTATATATATAAACAGTATACCTGCGTATATCCGACCGATACTCCGGCCGGGATATAACACGTATTCCTATCAGTTTAACTTCCAGTCCGGCTATCCGGTATCCGGCTATCCGGTTAATTCACTATTCCGGCCCATCCCGTAATATATTATTATATATATATATCATATATATATATATATTATATATATATTTTACTATATTTATATATAATATAATATATATTATATATATATAATTATATAATATTATATATATTATATATATATATATATATATATATATATATATTGCGGAATGGACTTTTGGTTTTGTGTGGTGGATATCTGAAGAGAGTTGAGAGGATTGTGGTGAGAGAGATTTTGACAATCGTGTGCTCGTGTAAAAGGAGGGGTTGTGTGCATAGTGACACGTAGAAAAGAGAAGTTATGGTTGGGGTGAGTGAGGATAGTCCTCAGTGTTAAGTTATGTTAGATGGTGAGCAAATGAACAAGTGTCTGAGTTTAAATAATTTGGATATATGATGGATGAAAAGGAAAACGGATGATGCAGAGTGTAGTCAGGAAAGTTGTAAATGCAGGAAGGTGGCTGGTGCTTTAAAATCGGTTGGTGAATGTAAAGGGGGACTAAGTCTTGAGTGCGGCTAGAGTTCTTACATGAGGGATATGTTGTTACCTGTGATTGCTATAGTAGTGAGACTATGGTCTGTAATAAGGGGTATAAATAAATAAATAAGTAAATTTGTGTTCAGATGGACAATCTTATGGGAGTGTCAGGTGTGAGAAGAATTGAATAAAATGAGGAATGAACGTATTAGAGAGTTGTGTTGGTGTGAGAAAGGGATAAACGAACAGATAGTCGGTTGTTAAGCGGATGTATAGTGGCGAGTGTGATGGGAACCGACCGGCGGAAGACCGAAGAAAAAAAGTTGGATTGAGTCAGTAAACGAATGTTGAAGGAGAGAAATGGTGAGTTTGGCAGCGAGGCGAGAATAAAGGTGCTTGTATAGGAATGAATGGCTGGGTTTTGCGAGGTAGGTATGATTGTGGTTGTGGCCAAGGGATGAACCCTTAACACACTGACGATTTTACCATAGTAAGCGTTCGTCGCGGTTTCAGTGAAGCTTCTAGGTTGGATTTTCTGAAAACTGGCGACGAGTTGTTCACTAATTAATGGTACAGAAAGGGCGGTTAAGCTGGGCTTTCTTTTTCGACTTTTTGTCATATTTCTTCTACTGCTTTTCTTTTCCGATGCTTTTGATGCCGCACCTTACTCCAGTCTTGGGAAAGAATAAGGAAGATGAAGAAAGAAAGAAAGTATATTATAAAGTATATTATAAAATGCACTTTTTAAAAAATTATATTTTCTTATATTTAGTATTGAAAAATTATTTTTAATTTTCCATTATTTCGATATTTCCGTGTGGGGGGAGGGGGTAAACTCCCTCGCCGTAGTCCGCAGTCATAGGATGCGACTAAAATGGTGGTGTGGTAGTTTGGTTGGGCTAGTGGGCTGCCGAGCACCAGGTGCGGTGCGTTGCAATGCGCCCACAATCCATACCAGTGCTACCGATGCGGTGCATATTTTTAAAATATCAGGACCGGTGCGGTGCCGTGGTGCGGAAGTCGCATGAGACAGAGGTGCGGTACGTTGCGAACCAAAATGACTTTCGGTGCGGCTGCGAAAAATTCCGGTGCTCTTCCTATACATCTTAGTTGGGGCCCTGCTATCCTATATTATGGCTTTAAAAAGCTCATGTTCAAGGGTGCAAAAGCGGCCGGTGCATGGTTTTTGCACAATCCTACCCTCAGGCCTATCAGGAAGCCAAGGGATAATAATAATAATAATAATAAATAATAATAATAATAATTAATAATAATAATAATAATAATAATAATAATAATTAATAAATAAATGATTAATAATAATAATAATAATAATAATAATAATAATAATAATAATAATAATAATAATAATAATAATTAAATAATATAATAATAATAATAATAATAATAATAATAATAATAATTTTTTTAGATTTTATACTTAATCATTTTTTACCTATATTTTTTTCTACATTTTCTAATTTTAATTTTTTTTTTTAATTTTTCATTCTTATTTTTTTAACTTATTTCCTTGCGCCAATAGTATTGAGTTTGAGTTTGTGCATTTTAACAGTGTACTTCTTAAACAATCTTTAAACGGTTCAAAAGAATAAGATTGAAATATAAACTAACCCATGAAACAGATATTAGATATTTTGAACGGATGCTATTGAAAAATGAACAATTGCCTTAACATAAAATATTGGATCATTTAACTTAAACCATGTTATAGTTTCTATCTATGATTTTGTGTTAAATAACTTTAATTATATATTATTTTATCATTCAGCACAGTCTATTTCTGAAGCTTTCTTTAAAAGCAGTTTTGATAGATTATGAATTTTTTTGGTTAAAAAATAGATTCTTTACATATCTTGTTAAGATTCTTTACAAATCTTGTTAAAAATCTTCAAATATCTTCTTTAGGTTCTTCACAGATCTTGTTCAGATTCTTCACATATCTTGTTTAGGTTTTTCACATATCTTGTTCAGATTCTTCACATATCTTGTTTAGGTTCTTCACATATCTTGTTCAGATTCTTCACATATCTTGTTTAGGTTCTTCACATATCTTGTTCAGATTCTTCACATATCTTGTTTAGGTTCTTCACATATCTTGTTCAGATTCTTCACATATCTTGTTCAGATTCTTCACATATCTTGTTTAGATTCTTCACATATCTTGTTCAGATTCTTCACATATCTTGTTTAGGTTCTTCACATATCTTGTTCAGATTCTTCACATATCTTGTTTAGGTTCTTCACATATCTTGTTCAGATTCTTCACATATCTTGTTTAGGTTCTTCACATATCTTGTTCAGATTCTTCACATATCTTGTTTAGGTTCTTCACATATCTTGTTCAGATTCTTCACATATCTTGTTTAGGTTCTTCACATATCTTGTTCAGATTCTTCACATATCTTGTTTAGGTTCTTCACATATCTTGTTCAGATTCTTCACATATCTTGTTTAGGTTCTTCACATATCTTGTTCAGATTCTTCACATATCTTGTTCAGATTCTTCACATATCTTGTTCAGATTCTTCACATATCTTGTTTAGATTCTTCACATATCTTGTTCAGATTCTTCACATATCTTGTTTAGGTTCTTCACATATCTTGTTCAGATTCTTCACATATCTTGTTTAGGTTCTTCACATATCTTGTTCAGATTCTTCACATATCTTGTTTAGGTTCTTCACATATCTTGTTCAGATTCTTCACATATCTTGTTTAGGTTCTTCACATATCTTGTTCAGATTCTTCACATATCTTGTTTAGGTTCTTCACATATCTTGTTCAGATTCTTCACATATCTTGTTTAGGTTCTTCACATATCTTGTTCAGATTCTTCACATATCTTGTTTAGGTTCTTCACATATCTTGTTCAGATTCTTCACATATCTTGTTTAGGTTCTTCACATATCTTGTTCAGATTCTTCACATATCTTGTTTAGGTTCTTCACATATCTTGTTCAGATTCTTCACATATCTTGTTTAGGTTCTTCACATATCTTGTTCAGATTCTTCACATATCTTGTTCAGATTCTTCACATATCTTGTTCAGATTCTTCACATATCTTGTTTAGATTCTTTACATAACTTTTTTCTTTTTTTTTTTATGTACTTGTTCAGATTCTTCACATATCTTGTTTAGATTCTTTACATAACTTTTTTCTTTTTTTTTTTATGTACTTAGTTCACCTTTCAAATTTAACCTGAAATGCTTTTTAATAAATATAGAAAATGCAGTTCTACAACCAAAGGACTAGAGCCTGAAGATCATTCCGGTCGAAGATAGAAATATGCTGTAATTACTATTTAATATGAGTGCTTATTAATTACTAAAATATCTTGGCTAAAATTGAACTCTATTATTATTATTATTATTATTATTATTATTATTATATTATTATTATTATTATTATTATTATATTATTATTATATTATTATTATTATTTTATTATATTTATTATATGTACCCGTGGCTCAGTGTCAGAACCACGATTAAACCTTAGTTGTTTAAATGCTAATTTTTTTTTTACACGTTACTAATCATTCAAGAAGGGGGCAGAAAATATAAGGAAAGAAATCCCACTCAATCCCATGCCTAACCCAAATCCCAAAGATGTTAACAGGCATGGGCTTTAAAGAGAGGAAGATTGAATGCAGAGGGAAAAACAGATAAGGAGTTCCACAGAACAGATGTGGATGGAAAGGAAGCACCTTGTTTTACAATACTCACACAAAATTCATGTGAAAGCAAGGTACCTCTTGTGCTACGAGGGCGATGCAACAATGGAGGAGGACTGCGAGAAGTCAACTCCCCCGAGCAATCGCCCTCCTGTAATACCTATAGAAAAAAGATCTGCCACCAATAAATAAATAAGAGACTTTATTAGTTCTCATCATTATTATTTTTATTATTATTATTATTATTATTATTACTATTATTATTATTATTATTATTATTATTATTATTATTATTATTATTATTATTATTATTATTATTAGAAATAGTAGTAGTAGCATACCTTCTGAACATAACTGTTGACAAATCATATCTAAAAAATTTCTCTTAACAATTTATTGGTCTAAGCAAAGTGCCACTTCATAGGCAGAGCTGCCCCACAATCTATAGCCACCAAATTCCATTTCTCTACCAATAAGAAAGCACTTGATCATGTGTAACATTTCTGTTATGTGCAGTTCCAATATCGTTGAAGTTCTTTATCGGCTGATATATATATAATATATTATATATACTAATAATAATACTATAATATAACTATAATATATAATATACTATAGTAATATTTATATATTATAATAGTATATATACTTATAAGTACTATTATACTTATAATATATACTACATACCAATATATCATATATATATATATATATATTTATATATAATACTAAATTTGGATTTACCGATAGTATCGGTATCGAGAGTATCGGCCATTTTTTTGATTGGTATCGGTATCGGTTAAAATTGTCAGATACTTAGCCGGACTTACTTCTTACTATTTTGAGTGAAAAATTATTGTGCAGAATGTAGTCTAGTGGTTAGAATAGTTTTCATGTATTTGGTGATTTTATTCTTCTTTAATTATGTTTTTTTTTTACCTCGTTTCCTTTTAACCTTAGATTTTTAGCGTTTTCCAACTTGGTCTTTAGCGCAAATTTAGCAGTATTTGGCACTTTCAGAATTTTTAATAATTTATCCAGATTTATCTCATTATTATTTCCCCGGCCTGCATATCTTATTACCTAACTTCTTGAGAGCGTGTGAGAGCGTGAGTGTTTTTAAACTTCCTGGATTATTCATATTTTAGGTATTTGCTGTAAATAGGGTTTTTATCGTTTTAAAATTTACGGGTTTTAGCTTACGAAAAATTTTCCTCATTTCTCCTTTGCTTTTGTGTCTATTTTTTTTTTTTTTATTGCGTGTGCCGTACTAGATAGTTGTGTGCGTGTGCGTGGCTTTCTTTTGACTTTACCAACGCATCTATTTGGGGCTTGCACTCAACTCTGCATCCATCGGAATACTACCTCTCTACTCTAAACCTAATTGTGAGTGCCTTTGTCTTGAGACCTCAGCATGGCTAAGAATTTCATCCTTCAACTCGTTTAACTGCAGGGCTGCACGAGCAGAGTTCTGCGATTTTCGATATCATGCTCTCTTTAGGTAACTTCCTTTTAAAGACAAGTTCCTTTATATATACTATATATATACTATCATATATATAATTATATATATTACTATTATAATATAATATATATATATATACTATATGTATATACTATATAATTATATAGTATATTTATACTATATATATATGTATTTTACTATATATATATACTATATTATACTATTATATATATATTTTCTACTATATATAAATATATATATATATAGAACTATATAATAATATTATATAAATAACTTATATATATATATATATGATATTATATATACTATATATATTATATAGGTATATATAATATAATATACAGTATATACTATTAATATAATATAATTAACATAATCTATATATATACTATAATATATAATTGTACAGTTCCAGAAGAGAAATAGGAAATATCATTTCCCTTGCCGCATGATACAACACTTAACAGAGACAGTTAGAATCATTTTCAAACCCTGCTAGGTGTTTAAAGTGTTAAAAAAAAATAATTTCTAAAGTGGTTTCCCCAGGTGATAAAGAAATATTATTTGGATTTTATTTTAATATTTTAAAACCCATTTCAATGCCAAGTCAACTACTAATTATTATGTGTGTGGATCAAAATATTCTATGGTATCGCTAATAGTTCCAACTATAATTGGTAAAAAAAAAGCTTTAACAAAATTGACCCTCAAACAGATGTAGGAATTTGTGTTAAAGAACATATAATGAACCAAATGGCCACGCCGTGCACTGTCATAGAAAATAATTTGGAATATTAGATGTCAACATTTCTTGATCCAAGATTCAAAACTAGTTTTTTTAGTGATGACCAAAAGGAATCTGTAATTAAAAATGTAGTCATTAACCTAACAGAATTTGAAGTAAGTGATGATACTATTCAAGTAAATCCTGAAGAGAAAGTGAGGAAAAAACCCACAATGGATACAGATGTTTATCAATGCTCTGAGGGTGATAGCAGCACAGAAAATGATGAAAGCGAATTTATCCATCAACTAAATAGAGAAATAAAAGATTGTTAACGAAAAGAAAAGTCCACTTGAGTCTGATATTTTGGAAATTTGGAAAACTAGAAAAGATTCATTTCCACATTTAATTAAATTTGTTCGACAACTTTTTTGCATTCCAGCAACATCTGTAGAGAGTGAGAGATTATTCTCTAAATCAGGAGAATTGATAAATGAAAAGTCAAGATTAAGTTCAAAGAACGCAGAAAAAATAATGTTTATTAATAGAAACATGTAATCTCACTGCAGTGTTGTTAAATCGTGTAATATTTTTAATTTTTTTATTAAAATATATATATATATATATATATATATATATATATATATATATATATATATATATATATATATATATATATATATATATATATATATATATATATATATATATATATATATATATATATATATATATATATATATATATATATATATATACCGGAATCGCTATTACATTTTTAAATTTTAAATTATTTTTTTTCTTTAATAAAATTTTCACATTTATCATTCCTTATCCTAATATTAATGGACTTTATACATAAGAGTTGTTGGTTTTATGGAAATTGGGGAGTCCGAACTGTGCAGGCCGAACCAGATATTGAAACTGGAGCTAAGGTTCCCAGAAACTCCGGAGCCGAACTCGGCATTTAAAGTTCCATTTCCATTTATTTCCATGCCTCCATTCCATTCCTCCATTTCCTTTATCCAAACCTCCATTCCACTCCATATATATATATATATATATACTCTCTCACTCTTTCTATATATATATATATATATACTTTCTTTCATGCTCATATATATGTATATGTAACATATATGTATGTATATAAATATAACTATATATATATGTATATAACGTATATGTATATGTATATGTAATAATAATAATATATATATGTATATGTAATAATAATAATCCATCATCTCTCTCTCTCCTCTTTCTCCTCTTCACTCACTCCTTATGCTCCTGCCTGCTTCTCTTTCTTTCAACTGCTGCTCATATATATATATCATATATATATATATATACCAAGTACTCCCAAAATTACGGTATGCAACCTTCACACTTTAGGATTAGGCACTGTTTTGTCTGTTTCATATTATGTACTATTGAATATGACAATAATTAAAACTGTGTTGCTGTTTTAGCGTCACACAAGTGTAATATAGTAAACAGTGCCACCATTTTCAAGGCTCTACAACAGCTCGGTATTGGTCTTTTGTTTGTATTTCGTGCCATAAAATTTTATACAAGGACACTAATAATGTGAAAGATCGTCATAAATCTGAAAGACCACGTTCTGTTCTGACGCAGCATGATGTCAAAGTTGCAAAGGCACGAATAGAGCGAATTCCTCTTCGTAAACAGAACACCATGTCACGTGATTCGTATAGATACTTAAGAATTCCGTGTCATGCATTGTTAGAGATGACCTAAGGATAATAAAGCTTTACAAAAGACACATCGGACATTTATTCACGAATGATGCCCAAAAGAAAGGTATAGGAAGTTTAAACTCCTGTTTGCTGGGTACCCGCAGGGCCACCATCGAAAAATCGGGGACTAACCCAAATTGTCGACAAGGAAAATGATCGACAGGGAAAATGATCGACAGGGAAAATGATCGACAGGGAAAATGATCAACATGCCATAAAAAAAAAATACCCATACAGCCCGCCGCAGGCGTTAGGATAGGATACGCTAGGTTAGGTTAAGTTAGGTTAAGTTAAGTTTTGTTGGATTCGTTAAAGAAACTATAAAATAACCAGATTTTTTATATATATAAATATATATATATATATATATATATATATATATATATATATATATATATATATATATATATATATATATATATATATATATATATATATATATATATATATATATATATATATATATATATAGACTTTTACTCTATGCTAAGTATCTAATGTTGTGTCGACCCTTTTCCTGTCTACCCATTTTCCTGTCGACCATTTGGATATAGGTCCGTTTAAACTCCTGTTTACTGAGTAAGCGCATGGCCACCATCAAAAAAATCCCCTTTACAGACAAGAGAATCTTTACCTTGAAAGAATCTTTCAACAAAAAATAAGAAAGGGTGTAAGGAAGCAACAGAACTCTCATCACGTGTCCAACCTCCACACTAGTAATATATTTTCTTAACTCTGAAAAGGCTCAAAACATACTTACTCACTTTCTCAATTATACAGAAGAAAAACAGAAATAGCAATGAGTGTTCATTATAGATACATAAAGGGAAAGTTAATATTGTGTTTTTTTTATAAGAGAGAGAGAAAAAATTATATATATATATATATATATATATATATATATATATATATATATATATATATATATATATATATATATATATATATATATATATATATATATATATAATATTTAATTTTTTTGCATTTTGAAATTGATGTCAATGATATATAATTATTTTATTCCCTTATATATATATATATATATATATATATATATATATATATATATATATATATATATGTATGTACTAACTCTGATATATATATGTATATATATATATGTATCCTTTCCTGCCTCTCTCTCCTCTTTCTCTATATATACTCTCTTTTTTTTATTATATATACTCCCAATATATATATATATACATACACTCTCCCATATACTCTTTTATATATATATATATATATATATATATATATATATATATATATATATATATATATATAATTTAATAACTATGTAATTTCATTTAAATAATTTTCATGACTTAATTGAACGTTCTTGTTTCAATTCTGCTTAATCTTAGTTCAATAATTATTATTATTATTATTATTATTATTATTATTATTATTATTATTATTATTGTTATCCCGTTGATCTTCCATTCCATTCCATTCCATTCCATTCCATTCCATTCCATTCCATTCCATTCCATTCCATTCCATTCCATTCCATTCCATTCCATTCCATTCCATTCCATTCCATTCCATTCCATTCCATTCCATTCCATTCCATTCCATTCCATTCCATTCCATTCCATTCCATTCCATTCCATTCCATTCCATTCCATTCCATTCCATTCCATTCCATTCCATTCCATTCCATTCCATTCCATTCCATTCCATTCCATTCCATTCCATTCCATTCCATTCCATTCCATTCCATTCCATTCCATTCCATTCCATTCCATTCCATTCCATTCCATTCCATTCCATTCCATTCCATTCCATTCCATTCCATTCCATTCCATTCCATTCCATTCCATTCCATTCCATTCCATTCCATTATTCCATTCCATTATTATTATTTATTGGAGCTTCAAA
The DNA here is from genome assembly GCA_015478945.1 of Trachelipus rathkii. NCBI lineage: Eukaryota > Metazoa > Arthropoda > Malacostraca > Isopoda > Trachelipodidae > Trachelipus > Trachelipus rathkii. Next base: position 6,078 of record JABUQX010036213.1, on the reverse strand, counting down.
TATAGTTATTTTATTTTATTTGTGGTAAATAAATAATCGCTATTTTTTTTTAATAAATATTCTAGATAACATATCAGTTAATCGGTAAAAACCGATTATCTTTTTTGATAAAACGATATATATATATATATATATATATATATATATATATATATATATAGAGATAGATGTATAGAGAGATATATGCTCTGCTCGCCTAATAATAATAATAATATGGCCCTGCACATGTATGTAATATAAAATGCTAATAATAATAATAATAATAATATAATATGTAATAATAATATGTATATGTATATAATATGTATGTAATAATAATAATGTATGTGTATGTATGTAATAATAATAATAATAATATGTATGTATGTGTAATGTCTTTCACTGTATGTCTCTGCTCTCCCCATATATATATATATATATATATACTCATATATATATATATATATATATGTATATATGTTATATATGGTGATGGGACGATTAATCGTCATCGTCATCGTCATCGGAAAAATCGACATATTTTTTTTTAAATCGTCATCGTTATCGTCATCGGCAAGACCTGATTATTTTGCGGATTAATTGAACAAATATTAAAAAATTTGAATTACAATATAACTCAATTTGTTTTAATGGTGTTAGCGCTAACAGGATAATATGTAATTAAAATAATAATAATATGTATGTAATAGTAATAATAATAATAATATGTGTAATAATAATAATAATAATTATATATATATATATATATATATATATATATATATATATATACTATATATATATATATATATATATATATATATATAAATATTTATATATATATATAAATAAATATATATATATATATATATATATATATACTCTTTCGCTATATATATATATATATATATATATATATATATATATATATATATATATATATATATACTATATATATATATATTATATACCATTTTGCTTATGGTATGTTTGACATTTCAGTGCCTAATGGTTCGCCTTTCTTTTATGCGTTCATATCCACACTCATCCTCCAGACAACATATCATATATACACACACCCCTCTTCTAGACAACATCTTACAGACATCCCTATCCCTTATATCCATACGTGTAGGGAGAAAAAATTGCCCACATCGTATGTCCTGCGTGTCGTAGAAATCCGACTAAAGGACGATGGTAGTTAGGTTGGCTGCCACTACTATCTTTTGCCAGGAATGCTAATGCATGCCTCAGAGAAGGTCGTGATCGCAGTAAAGCGCCCTTCTATCCTTCGGCAAAATGTATGAATCGTATCTGTATATGGAATGTCGGGAATAAATGTTGAGGAGAGGTGATGGATGTGTTAGAAAGGGCAAATTTGATTTGCTCGTTGTGACTAAACAAAGATGAAAACGGTGAAAATGAGTGGTGTGGTGTGGTTTTGAAATGTGTTTGTGGTGTTGCTGTGGAAGGAAAGGGAATGAGGGATGAAGGATTTGCAATTCTGATGAGTGAGTTGTGGTAGAGCTATGGTAGATTTTATTGTGTGAGTACTAGAAGTCTAAAGATTAAATACAACTGGGGAAAGGTCAGAATTTGACAGCTGAAATACGGCCGAAGCACCTTTTGAAGGTAATGTTGTTGATCATGCGCAGGAAGTTTCTGGGATAATCTGAATGATGTTTTGGATGGGGGGAATGGAGATTAAGTTCATTTGCCACATATCTGCCCAATCAAGATTTTTTTTACGGTTGTCACCACCACTCACAGGCAGAGCCTTATTCAAGGGGGGGTGTATTACTCTCAAAGTTCACCCTCTGGCGCAAATTGCGCATATGAGCACAGACGCAGGAAGTGAGGAGATTATATTCAGTAGAAATACAAGACATAGATGAGATTTCTCACTAAACGGAGGTGGGAAAGAAATAAGGAAAACTGTATACTAGCCTGGAGTCACCAATGTCAACACAGTGCTCGTGCGCAGATACAGTACCTATTGTGCTACGAAAGGCGTCGTAAAGGTGGTGGTATGCGAGGGATAAGTTCCCTCGAGCCGTGCCGCTGCGGTACCTATAGAGTAGAGATAAAAGCACCAACATCGCACCACGCAAAGATAGGGTCAAGTGAACTGGAAAGTACAGAACGGTTTATAAACCTTTTGCCGCTGACTCAACCCTATCCAAAGCCGGGTGAAACCAGAGCTGGATATGAGGGCGGTACTCCATACGCTGGGTGGATGAAGGTTTGCATAGCGGAGCAACAGAGAAAAGGAGGAAAGTCTCACGGTCAAACAGAACTTCCAGTTCTTTGAGGCCGCCTAGCAACCGTTGTGATGTGAGGTTTCCAAGACATTTTGTTCATGTTAAGGCCAAGGATGTTTATATTGTCAACAGGAGGACGACAGAACCGTTGAAAGAGACAGGAAAGTTAGAATAAAGGTATTTTGGGGAAGGAGATTTGTAAAAGTTGGGTTTTAAAAGAATTGAATTTAACAAAGTTATTTCTATCCATCAGCGAGTATAGAATCGGAAAGATTAAGACGAGAGGCAATTCAGAAGTAAAAGTGGGAGTAGAATTGAAATATGGGTTAAAGAATGAAGGGTCGAGTCATCGGAATGCGAGTGGATAGAGTTAGAGTGCAGGTGAAGATCATTAATGAAAAGTAGGAATTAAGTGGGGATAAGACAGAACCCTGAGGAACACCACTATTGACCGAGAAAAGAAAGAAGAAGTCGCCCCATCTATAGCCGATATTGAGCGGTTTGAAGAAAGCTAGATATATAAGTAAGCAAGAAGGAGGAAACCCAAGGGGAGGAGCTTGGAGAGCAGTGACGCGTGCCATACTCGGTCAAATGCTGTATATGTCAAGCGCCACCACCCAAGTCTCCCGTAGTTCTTAAGAGCGAAAAAACCATAAATCGGTTAGATAGGAATGTATATCTCCAGTAGACTTCGTGCCAAAGGCCGTACTGGCGATCGAGTGAGTTTCCAGATGATCTAGAAGTGAGTTGAGAAGGGGTTTCCAAAGATCTTAGATAGAATACAGAGTAGTGAGCGCTACAGGGCGATAGTTAGAAGGATCCAGAGCGGCTTCCTTTTCCGGAATAGGTTGGACATGTAGGAAACTTCCAACACTGAGGGAGGAAAGTGCTAGTAATTGAGACATAGAATATAGTTGAGCGAGGGCCGAAAGAGATTAGCCTTTTCAGTTGGAGAATTAGCAACACAATGATCAAAAGATCGAATAAGAGGAAAGGCAAATTACAGAGTTGCTAGAGATGAAAGATTTGTCAGTAGGAGAACCAAGGGAGTAGGGCACTTTCCTTTGATGAAAGCCAGCTTTGCTCGTCGAAGAGTATCCCTGCAACGATTTCCAGCTGAATGAAAATTAGCGAGAGTGATAGGAGAACGAGAATTTTTCCACGATAGGCACTGTCTCTCGCCTGAATGGCCAGAGAATAAGCACGATCGAACCATGGATTATGAGGAAAGATTTAGTTTTAGAAGGAATGAATGAGGAAAAAAAGGTCCAAGAAGGAATGAACCTGTCATCCCATCAGCGATTACAGCTCCCCTCCTTATCTTTTAAATCTTTATAC
>JABUQX010036212.1:0-32438 GCA_015478945.1 Trachelipus rathkii | reverse complement strand
ACGAAAAAAACAGAGAAAAAACAAAAAAACTTAAAAAAAAACAAGAAAAGAAAGAAGAGAAATACAGACCATTATAATATAAAAAAAAACAATAAAAGGGACAAAAAAAAAAAAAAAAAAGAAAAAAAAAAAAAAAAAAAAAAAGGAAGAAAAAAAAGACACCACCCAAAATATACTATCGACAAATCACATAAAAAAAAAAAAAATCATAGAAAAACAAAAGAAAAAAAAAATAAAAAAAAAAAAAAAAAAAAAAAAAAAAAAAAAAAATCAAAAAAAAAAAAAACTTAAATGAGAGAACTAAAATTTATCAACATAAAAAATCTAAAATCATATTTATATTTTTTTTAATAGTAAAATTAAAAAAAAGGAAAAAAAACACTTTAGTTACCACTTTCAAGACACATAAAGATGAGTAAGAGACACGTTTGTATTCGAAAAAAAAAGATAATGGAAAGAAAAAACAGAAAGTAGAAATAGCACAATAACAGACTTTCACAAAATCGAAAATACACCTTATTGAAAAGACAAAGAAGGAGTTTAAAATGATGGGAAGACGAAGAGAAAGATTAATATACAAATATATAAAAATATAAAAATTAAATTTAAATGAACAAAATAATATCACACAAAATAAATCTATTACTACTTGCTATAAATAACATTTCATCAAAAATAAAATAAATAAATAAAATTAACAACTGATAATCAGAATTTCCACTTTAAAGATTAAAACGTATACCTATGAGAAGAATTGAAGATAAAACAACCATGATGTAAAACAGCAAAAAAGTATAAACAGAAAAAGATAAAAGACAAGGAGGACAGAAAACGGTGGATCAGTGGGCATCCAAAGGTATGAGAGCGATATAAGTAAATAGTAATCAAGTGAATACTTGAACAAATCCGCCACCATATGACATGAGCGGGAAAAATTATAGATTTAAATACGGAGAATAAAAAACGAAACACACGAAATAAATTCAAAAACAAGTGGGAGACGTCATTGTATAATATCTATTTACCAGACATTATTTTTAAAAGGAGATTATTTATCGGACTTTTTGCATAGAAGTATAGAACAGCCAGACTACATCAAGCCACCCAACGCCGCTAACCACCACACCCACGAACACCTCAACAACACCACACCCCACACACACACGAACAATACAAACACTACAACACACAGACACACAACACCCTACACATACACATTGTCCAAAACAAACAGCACAACCCCCTTACACACAACGATAAAACAAACCAACAATCAACTCGCACACGAATACCCAGCAACACCAAACAACCACCCCACCCACACGACTAATAAAACCACACAACCCCACACACACCCCACACACACACAAACCACAACACACAACACACTCCAGATGCACAAAATCTTTCATATCTTTTTCAGAAAAATAGTATAAAGAAATAAATATTGAAGATATTTCATAAAGTATCGAAGAGAAAAACACTTAATAAAGTAGAATTTGTTATAAATCATGAATAAGCTATAAAAATTAAGACAGATGTTGCAACACAGAAGCAAAGAAGTATCAACATAACTAGACAAATAGGAAAAAAAGGAAAAAGCAAAAAAAAATGCTTCACAAAAGAAAAAAAAAAAAAAAAGAAAAAAAAAAAACAAAAAAAAGAAAAAGAAAAAAAATTACAAAATTCAAGAAACAAAAAAATAGCAAAAACAAAAAAAAACATAAGACAACCAAATACATAAAAATAAAAAAAAAAAAAAAAAAATAAGACCATAGAACAAACAGAAAAAAAAGAGAAAAAAAAAGAAAAAAATTAAGCAAATAAATGATATCTCCATAAAAGAGAAATAATTTAAATAATCACAAAAGAAAATAAACAAAAAATAAAGAAAAAAACGAAATTAAATAATCGATACACAAAAAAAAAAAAAAAAAAAAAAAAAGTTTGAGCAATAAAAATAAAAAAAAAAAAAAAAAAAATACATCCAACTGCACAAAATCCACAGAAAAAATAAAAAAAAGAATAAAACAAAAAGTATTGCGTGCAAAAAAAGAAAAAAAAAAACAAACATAAAAAAAATAATAAAAAAAAAAAACAAAGAAAAAAATAAAAAGAACAGGAAAAAGATAAACAAAAAAAATAAATCAAAAAAAAGAAAATTTATCCAAATAATAAAATAAAAAAAAAAGGAAAAAAAAAGAGAAAAAGAAAAAACAAGAGAAAGGAAAGTAAGGAAAATACAAATAGATACGGAGGAGAAAAAGAGAGAGCGACAATAGAATGTGGAAAAATTCTACGGAAAGTAAATAAGTATGATGTCTATGCAAAGATATATAAAACAGAAAAAAATCATAGCCTTACTGCCAAATTCAGAGAGAAAGAAGGGAAAAAGACAAGAATCTAAAGAGCGAAGTTAAGGCTACAGATTTTAAGATGTCTTGCCACCAAATATAATAAAACAAAAAAAAACAAAGTGAAAAAGGAATAGAATTGAGTACAAAGGGACAAAGCAAGAAGAAGCAAGGAAGTAGAGGTGTTAAGGTGAAAAAAGCAGAGTGTTGGCTGGGCTGACTGCAGAAGAAGGAAGAGGAAGAGAAGAAAGAGGATAGATAAGGAAAGAAGAAGAAGAAGAAAAGAATAAAGAAAATAAGAAACAAAAGGAAAACTATTAAAATGAAAAATGAAAATAAGAAAAAAAAAGTAAGAGGAAAAGAAAAAAAAAAAAACCCAGAAAAATGAAAAAAGTCAGCGAAAGAAAAAGGACACAGCAAAAGGAAAAAGAAAAAGAGAAGATGAGAGAAGTAGGAAGAAGGAAAGAAGAAGAAAGTGAATAAGAAGATAGTAAAGAAGAAGAATAAAGAAGTGTAAGAATAGAAGAATAAATAATAATAATAATAATAATAATAATAATAATTATAATAATAGTAATTAATATAATAATAATAATTAAAAATAAATAATATATAATAATAAATATTAAATAATAATAAAATCAATAATTAAATAATTTAATTAATTATATATATAAATATTAACAGTAATTAAATACTAACTACTTTAAGTAGAGTAAGTTTAATATACAATTAAATCATAATAATCAGCAATAACTATAAGTTGTAGCTATTAAGATAATATATCTACTTTTAAACATACTAACACAAATTTTTAGGAGTAGTATTATACTAAAATAAATAATGTAACAAAAACACGTAAAGATTAATCGCAGTATATTAACTGAAATGTGAATTAGATGATCATTATTTTGTAAATTATAATATAAAATGATAGTTAGGTAGAATGAGATTGAATTAACCAGTACTATTAAATGCCGATAAATAATAATATTAAATAATAATAATAATAAGTAATAGTAATAATCAAATTATTTAATAATAATAATAATAATAATAATAATAAAAAATTAAATAAAATTAATAATAATATAATAATATTAATATATAAAACATATATAAATAAAAATAAATAATAATGAATAATTAATTTAATAATATAATAATAATAATAATTATAATTAAATAACAATAATAAATAATAATAAATAATAATAATAATTAATTTAATATAATATTAATAATAATATATGAATTTAAATAATAATAATAATAATATATTAAATAAATATATAATAATATAATATAATATCAATAATAAAATAATAATTAATAATGAATAATAATAATAATAAATATTAATATTAAAACAATATATAAATTTTTATTAATTTTTTTACATATAAAATATAATTATATATATATAAATATATATAATATATATTATATATATATATATATTAATATTATAAATATTTAATTTAATATATCATATATTTAATAATTACTATATATATATATATATTATATATATAATAATATATATATATAATATATATATATATATATATTAATATATATAGGGAATAGATGTATTATTCGATATAAGCAAAAATTATTTCGTTGCAACGTTTTCTTTATATTAATGATAGACATATATACTTATCATAATTCTTTCATGTCGCAAAACTAACTCACAAATAGATCTACAGGGAAAAGGAAATACATTGTGAATGCTGGTCCATATTTAGTCCCGCATCGGAGAAATGTTGGGTGGTTTTAAATAAAAAAAAAAAAAAAAAAAAAAAAAAAAAAAAAAAAAAAAATAATAAAAAAATCTACATAGAAACTACAATTTTAAATTTGCTTTTTTATTTATTTTTTACTACAAAGAAATATACCTCCTACGGGATATAAATACTTTATTACTGTTCGCACTCAGAATGGCAGGAGTCGGGGGTCCTCGGCCTGCGGGGGAACTAAGGATATGGATGGGATAAATCTTCACCCCTACGGGCGTGGGTTCTCACCACCTGACCCACCGCTCACTTTTAGGTATTTGGTGAGTGCGCAGGGTATTCTCACACGCATCTAATACAGGAAGGTATGGAAAAGGATTCACCCCCCCTGTGGTTCTCGGTCCAGCTTCAGAGCCCCTACATATGCTCGGATGTAATACCTTTAACAAATAATATATAAAGTTATAATTATATCATAAATTTAAGTAATACTGTATAAAATTCATAGAGAGATGGTAATAGGAGTTAATATAGTATATATAACTTCTATATATATATATAATCATTTAAATAAATAATATATAATATATATAAAGATATATATGGTTTAAATATTATAGGATATATATATGATATATATCTATAATATAATATAGTATTATATAATATAAGTGCAAAAAAAAAGAGTAGACTAGATATTTTTAATTTATATTTAATCTATTTTTATTTTTTTTTTTTTTTTAAGTTTCCCTAACTAAAAAATTTTTACAAGGATTCAAAAATGTTTTTATTTTCGTGTAGCTGTTGTAGTTTTTGAGTATTTTTTTTTTTTTTTTTTTTTTTTTTTTTTTTTTTTTTTTTTTTATTTTATTTCTAATTTTTTCCGCACTAAAATTGTACCAGCATTCCAACAATGTATTAATTTTTCCTGTAGCTATTGTAGTTTTGGAGATATCTGATCTGTTTACAATTTGATTTAGAAAATCTTGATTTAAACATAACAAAATATATATATATATATATATATATATTATTATATATTATATATATTATATATATATATAATTAAATATATTATAATAATTAATTATATATATTGATATATATATATACTATATATATAATATAGTATAATTTATATATACTATTATATATTGATATATATATTATATATCATATATATTATATATATATATATATATATTATATATTTATATATACTATATATAATTATATGTAATATAATAGTATTATATATATATATATTATATATAATATATTATATATATAAATATATATATATATTATAATATATATATATTCATAACTATAATATATATATTATATATATATATTATATATATATATATTATAATATTATATATATACTTATAGTGATTATCTAATACAATTCTAACTCTATATTATTATATTCATTAAAGCTTAGGTATAAGGATATTTATAACTCTATATATTATACATACAAAATATAGTAATTAATATTTATTTATTAAATATATAATATATATTATAGTATATATATTATATATAATATATATTTATATATATATATTTAATATATAAGTAACTATAATTCTTATATTTATTTATATATGTAGTATCATTCTTATATATATATTCTATATACTATATATATATATATATTATAATTATATATAATAATATTTATATATATTATATGTATAATATATATATATACCATTATTTATTATATATCAATATGCTAATATTATATTAACTATTATTATAATCTACTATATTTATATATAATTCTGAATATATATATATATACATAAATAATACGTGAATTATAATAATATATATTGATAATAAATATATATATATATTAATTTATATATATAATATATATACTATTTATATATATATATACTATAATTATATTAATTATATTTTAATATATAATATATATATATATTTATATATATTATATTTTATATATATATATATTATTATTTATAAGTATTTTATTATATATAACTTATAATTATATATATATATATATATAATATATATATATTATATATACATTATACATATTAATATATATAATATATATATTAATATATATATATATATATTATAATTAATAGTTATAATATATAGTTATAAATAATATATATATATATATAACTATAATAATTTATTATTATTAATTACTATATATATTATATTTATATATATATATATATATTATATATTATATATACATATTATATAATATATATAAATATATTATATATAATATATATAATATATATATATCTATAATATATATAATACATTAAATATATATATTAATATATATATTAATATAATATATATTATATTATATAATTATATTATATACTATATAATATAATATTAATATATTTATATATATACTATATTATATTTAATATGATATTTTATATTTATTACTTAAATATTATATATATATATATATATTAGTAGTATTTATATATATTATAATTTATATAATACTATATTATATATTAATATATATATATATATATCTTATTATTATTATACGATTATATATATATATTATAAATATATAAATATATTATTTATATATATATAAATATTAAGGTTATATATAATATAATATTATATAATATATATAATATAGTATTATATAATATATATATACTATATACTATATATATATATATATATTTTACGTATTATATATATATATATTATATGATTAATAGTAGTAGTTATATATATATATCACTTATATCTCATGACTCATATATATATACTATATATATATTTATATATACTTATATATATATATGAATATATATATATTACGGATATATACATATATATATTACTATTAATATATATATGGATATATAAATGACAGCAGGATTTTTAAATACTAAAATAACAGTGGAAGAGATTGCTGAGATGAAAACCAACATTTACATCATGGTATTTATCGATGTTAAAAATGGAGGTTAATTACATTATATATATATAGATTATATATATATATAATATTATATATAATAATATATATATAATATCATATATATAAATACTATATATACTTATACCTATATATATATTATATTATAAATATTATATATTATATATATATCTAATATAATATATTTCTTATATAGTTAATTATTAAATTACTAATTGGCACCTTACTACCTATATAATATACCTCACTATAAATACTCTAATTCTACATGTATACCATTATCATACTATTTTAATATTTATATATATATATAGGATATATTTAAATTATTATATATCTATTCTATATACAATCTTAAATAATATATATTACTATAATATATATATTATAATTAATTCTTATATAATATATTATATATATATAATAGTTATTTACTAATATATACTAATATATCAAAGTTTATATATATTATATATAATATATAGAAGCACAATAATTATATATTAATATTATATAACTACCTTATTATTATTATATTCAATATATATTATTATTATATATATATATTATATTTTATAATTATAGTAGTTATATACATATATTTATATTATAAATAGTTATATAATATAGTATATGATATGATATTATAATCATAGATATATAATACTATATAGTTCTATTATATTTTATATATATATTATTAGTACTTGTTATATATATATAATTATGTAATATAATATATATATATAATATATATATATACTATACTATATAGTAATACGTGATATATTACTTATGACCATGAGATTATCCTCTCTACGTATCACTATATAAAATATATATATATACTTCTTATTATAATAATAGAAATCTACTATATATATTTTATGATATAATAGTTATTTACTTAAATTGTAATTTATATCAAATTAAAATTAATTATGAATTATCGAGTATTTGGTGTAGTTTATTAGAAAATATACTCGAATATAACTATATAGATTAAACTATACTTATATAAGTATTTACGCTAATAACTGTAATTATTGTATATTAATTATTACCTTATCGTTATAAAATATATGAATTAATGTATTTTTTTTATATATATATATGGAATATTTTATAACCAGCATATATAATAATTATAATATTATAGAATTTCTTCATATTATAACACTTTATACCAAGTGGCTCTATAACTACGGATATACTATATATTAATATATATATGTATATATTATTATCTAATTTTATATATATTACTATACTATATTATTAGTTATATATATATGGCTATATGTATAAATATTATATATATAATGTATATATTATATACTGTATAATATTATATATTAATAATATTATAGGCTCTTAATATGAAATATAGTATAATGTATTGGAATTTTTAATACAGTGCAAAAGCGCACTCTAAACATATATTTAAAGGATATTGGATTCGACCTACGGTTATGTTTTGGAGGGTAAAGTCTATCGGATAAGGGTTGCATTTAATTAAGCTATAATTTTTCTAATATTTTTTAAATTAAGTCTTTCTCTTCTATTCCAAAATAGTTCTTTTTTCAAAGTTGTAGATTAGGAAAACTTTGTTTAACACAATAATGTATTAGCTATTCGCCAATTTAAATAACAAACCTATATAATTAAATGGTAAATAACTTGAGTTTACTGGTAACTATTAATAAAATTTTTTATTTGAAATTCATATTTGATTTAATAATAATATAATAGTAAAAATAATAAATATAACCTAAATTAATATAATAATAATTATAATTATATAATAATATTAATGATAATGAATATAATAATAATATAATACTAATATATAATAAAATAATATAATATAATAACATAATAATAATAGATAAATAAATTTTTATTATTCAATTCAGAAGCTACATTTAATTTCGAATTTGATTGTACTCACAAAAAAAAACAAGATACCAGTTTTATCATCATAATTTGTCAAATTATTTCTAGCACAACTAATTTCAACACGAATCAATTATCAATATAATACCTGGGGGTTAACTTTCCTAGGTTATTGGATGATTGGGTCACTAATCTTTCAACACTGTGCTTGTGTACTTGAGCCTCGAAAAATCATAGATAATAATAAGGCTAAATAATTATAACATTAAATATAATAATAATAATAATAATGAAATTAATCACAATGAATAATAGCTACTAATAATAATAATAATAATAAGTAATAAAATTAATGAATTAATATAATAATAATAATAATCAATAATAATAATAATAAATGAAATTAATTATTTAAATAAAATTTAATTTAATTAATTAAATATTAATTATATATAATAATAATCGAATATAATAATAATATAGGGATGAATAATATAAATAATAATATAATAACTTAATAAAATAATAATTAATAGACAATATAATATAAATTAATGAATCAAATAATAATAATTAATCGATATCATTTAATAATAATAATAATTATAAATATAATTATGATGAATAATCTCATAAGCTAAAAGGAATAATTAAAATAGATAATAACATATAATATAATAAAAAATAATTATAAATGATAATAATCAATAAAGTTATATCAATATTCAATCAATCAATAGGTCAATAATAATATGATAAAGATTTATAATAATAATATAATATTAATATATGATATATAATATTAATAAATAATATAATAATAATAATAATGAGACATAAATTATAGTATAATAATAGATATAATTAATAATTGGATAATAATTATTATTAAACTATCATAAGTAATAATATCATAACATAATGCCATAATAATTTATCTTATTAATAGTAATAATAGTAATAATAATATATTATTATACTAATAATAATAATGTAATAATTATATATTACAATAATAATATAATAATAATAATAATATATAATAATATAATAAATAATAAAAAAAAATAATTATTATTAATAAGTAATCAATAATAATAACAATAAAACTTAATTTAATTAATAATATAATAATATAATACAAAAATATTTATCTACTCTTTAATATAATGGAAATCTGGAAATGAAATAATATAATATAATAACTAATAATAATAATATAATAATTACTATATTCTGAACTGATGGAACTATATACTAAAATAATAATAATTATAATAATAAATGAATATAATAATAATATTTATATTAATAATAATATAAAATTAATAAATATAATGAATCAATAATAATAATAATAAACATAATAATTCAATTAAATCGATGAAATATTGAGTTAATAATATAATATAATTAATAATAATTAGATAATAAGAAAATACAATAATTCAAAATTTTCATAATAAAATAAAAAGATAAAAAACATAACAAAAAATTCTAATAAATAATATATAATAATAAATATATTAATAAATACATAATAAAAATAAATAATAATAATAATAATAATATAATAATAATAATAATTACTAATAATTAATATATAATAAAATAATTATATAATAATTATTAATAATATAATAATAATAGCTAGGATTTTTAAAAAAGATTGTAATACTCGACTCTCTCGGATTTGTGTAATTGACCAGCGCTAGTAACAGATAATCTGTTTAGATAATAAAATGTTTTATTATTTCTGAGAAAGAAAATAGTAGAGATTTTGGTTTTGATGTCTTGTGGGAATGAGTTGTAAAGCTTAGTTGCTTTTGTAGCTGACGCACTTGGAGTGGTTGTTTTTTTTTTTGGTCTACAGGAAGGCAGCAACTTTTAATGAGTAAGTATTATTTCGTAATTAATTTGATATTTGCGTCTGCCGGCTCTTGATTCGTCTTGAAAGTATGCGTGCATTTATTGTAAAGAAGTCGATCAGGCATTAGTTATGGATTATTTGACATATCTCTTTCGAGAGTGATGATATTGAGTTAGTCTCTTTGAATTTGCAATATCTTATAGTTTTTTATGAACAAATGGTCTGTGGTTATGGCCCTGTAAATCAGAGGTTATTAAATTGTTCTGTGTTAAGGCTAAATACTAAATCGCTTTGTTATGCATTTAAAGATGGATAACTGAGTTATTTATTGATTTCTGTAGGATAGGAAAACGACAGGACAACACAATGGTAAATAACGCACAACCTTAGGATGGGGGTGTAGGTCTAGTAATTAATGACGAGTAGTAATAAATTTATTCTGAGAATGGAAATGAAGTCCAATATTTTTTTGCAATTTATAATATACCATACATGATAATCTGACCAGCTTGTCTTAACGTAGGTTGCTTGGAGATATTGGATTCTTTAAATGTTAGTGTTTATCGAATTAATTATGCCAAGTATTTTGTGTGCATTTGTAAACCCTAATGCCAGTTTACATTGGTTAATTTTGTATATCTAGAAAGGGTAGATTTTTGGTTGCTAAAAATAATATAAGATGTTTTATCTAAATTTAGAGATAACTTATTAGGATTAAAAATTTCATATATTTTTGTTTAAGATGTCTAATGCTTTACGTGATAGAGACTCTGCATTTCGTCATTTGATTAAGTAGAGAATTCATTCCGCATCTGAGATGAAAAAAACGTCTGTAGGTTAACAAGCTACATTTAGTTGTTAAGAGTAAATAAACCCCGTGATTTCAAGAATTGAACTGGGGTCGCCCAGTTATGGTTTGAGTGTATTTTGAATTAATTTGTTATTTTTTAAATTATTGAGATCTCTCCTTTAAGAGCTTTTAAACCCATTAATTTTTAGTTTGTCCACTCAAAGCGCACTTTTTCATTTTTTATATAGTATGTCACAACGTGATCAATATGTCAAAAGCTTTTGTTGTGAGCTTAATCAATAGTAGGAGGAGTTCCTTTATTTTATTGTTTCTATAAAGTTTTTTATCGCTGGTTAAGCAAATTATGATGCATCGAGGTTAGAGTTCCTATTTTATAAATTCAAATTGGTGAATCCGTAAATATTGTATGGAACTAATATATTGGATACTGACTGATGTTAATACTCTATACTATACTATACTATACTAATAATAATAATTAAATAGATAATACATATAAATAATATAATAATAATTAATAGCTTATAATCATAATAATAGTAAACTAATAATAATATATATATATATAATATGAAATAATAATATAATAAAATAATTAATAATAATTAAAAGTAATAATATAATAATAATAATAAATATAATAATTTAATAATAATACATAGTAATAATTAAGAAGTATATAAGCAACATAAATCAGTGAATAATAATAATAATATATATTATTAATATTAATTTTCATTTAATATACATAATAATATAATAATTAGATATATAATAATATAATTTTGATTCATACTTTATGGCCAAGTCAAGAATCTTAGTTATTCTTAATAAAATTAAAAAAATAATAATAGTGAATAATCAAAGAAGAAGAAGAGAGAGAGAGAAGAGAAGGAAGAGAAAGAAGAAGATAAAAGAATAGAAGGAGAAAGAAGAAGAATATGTATGTCTTAGAAGAAGAGAAGAAGAAGAAGAAGAGAAGAAAGAAGAGAAGAAGAGAAGAAGAAGTAAGAAGAAGAAGAAGAAGAAGAAGAAGAAGCAAGAAGAAGAAGAAAGAGAAGGAGAAGAAGAAAGAAAGGAGAAGAATGAATAATAATAATAATTAATAATTAATATAATAAGTAATAATAATAAATAATAAATAATATATAGTGATAAGTAATAATATAAATAATAAAATAAATAATATTAAATAATAAAATTAATAATAATAATAATAAATATAATAATAATATAATAATATAATATATATAATGAATAATATTACTAATAATAATAATTATAATAATAATAGATAAATCCCCATATCATTCAGCTATATAGCTAATCTGTCTAATTTTAATAATAAATGCAGCAATTATAAGTAGTGACTACAATAAGTAAGAAATGAATTACAATAATCCATATATAAAAACATGAACTATTAAAGTTGTAAGCATAATTTAGTAAGATATTTGACTCTAAACAATTCTAACACAATGTTTTGAGAGAGTGTTATTCTGAGTTGCGTCTTTCACCCTTCAACTCTACTCTTACTGAAAATGCGACATGAGGAACAATTCTCTTCAAACGATTAGTAGAATAAGAATGATAACCAGAATAATAATGCCAGATAATAATAATAATAATAATGAATAATATATCACTCAATAAAATTTTAAATGTAATAAATAATAATTAATAATTATATATAATGATACATCATAGAAATAATCATATAAATAATAATAATAATAATATAAATAATTAATAAATAATAATACATAATAATAATAATAATAGAATATAATATTAATAAACAATAATAAAATAACCAATTTTCAAACACAGAAAGATGTTTAATAATAATAATAATATGAATACTAATAATAATTAATCAATTTTATAATAAGTGATAATAATAAGTAATATTAATAAAAAATAATAATAAAGAAAAATTAGAATAATTATAGATAATAATTATAATTATATAATATAATAATAATAATAATAATACTCATAAATATAATAATAATAATATAATAAATAATAATAATAATAATAATAATAATAATATAATATAATCATAATAATAATAAATAATAATAATAAATAATTAATATAGCAACATAAAATTGTAATGGTAATTGTGGTAATTTCGCACCATTCTTGGATTTTCACAGTCACAACCATAATTCATTTAATAATAATAAATAATCATAATATAATGAATAATAAATATAATATAATAAATAATAATTCATAATATAATTATAAATAATAAAATAAATAATAATAAATATTATAAAAATAATAAACAACCAGGTCTACAACCCTAATAAAGCAAAACTTTTATAGTTTCATTATGAATCAAATTGTTCCTGACGAGTAATCAAGCGATTTGTGTGTTTGCTTCAATCAAGGTTAGCTTTTTAGATACAGACGAGCTCCTAGATGGCATTAGAGATGCTCGTCTCTAGCATGACCCGGGCACGAGTGGTTGTGTGTTGCTTGCTTCACCGCAACTAAGTGTTCTTACATTATAATCTGACTAGTTCTCATTAGGAACAGTGTTTAAAGTTGTATTTCTAAGTTTTTTATCTCTGTGACTTTTTTGAGGGCAGATATAACATTAGCAAATCTATATTGTTCATAAAAAATGAATGAAAGGTTGTAAAAACAGTCATGATAGATTTTGTTAATGTGTGTTGGCAAAATAACTTTGTGCGAGCAGATGGAACTATAACGCGTTTAGTAAAAGTTCCTTGACAATGCAATATTTTGGAAAAAAGCTATGAGATCAAAGACAAAACTTTGCTCCACTATGTGCTGTTGCAAAGCCTGTATATAGCCTTAAGCGCATGGAAGTGAGGGCCACAAGAACTGTTTGTATTTGGTGACCTATGTGATGGAAGGAAGGGGCAAGGACATATTCGACTGCTATTTTTGCAAATGACCAAATCTCAAAGGTAGATAGTTACTTAGAAATTAGTTCTTGACAATCTAGAGAAGGTTATAAAAATCTTTTGGTAGCCTATTGAAAATTGTAATTAGCTGTAAATAAAAATAGTGTATATATTCTGGTTACGGAAATTGAGGTTAAATTGATATATATTATATATATAATATATTATATATATATATATATATATTTATATATATATATATACTATATATATATATATATATACTATATATATATATATATATACTATATATATATTAACCTGTATATTATATTATATATATTTATATATATATTATTATTAATATTATATTATATAATTATATATATAATATATATAATATATTTAAATTATATATATATTATAATTATATATATACCTGTATTTATATTATATATATTTAATATATATATATATATATATTATATATTTATATATATATATATATATATATATATATATATATTATATATACTATATATATTGGTATATAATATATAATGTTATATATATACTATATATAATATATACTATATAGATATATATATATATACATATATATAATATATATATATTAATATTATTTTACACTATATATATATAATATATTATATTATATATATTATATAATATTGATATATATATAATATACCTGTATATATATATATATACTATATATATACTGCTATTATATATATATATAATATATATATAATATATATATATATATATATATTATATATATATATTTATATTATACTATATATTATATATATATATATATATTTCTATTATTATATATATATATATAGTTATATCATATATAATATATTATATATATATATTATATATTATAATATATATATATAATATTATATATACTTCTTAAATTGTATATAAAATTGATTGTATTTTTCGTGGTAAATTTTTCTGGTATGAAAATTGTGTATAAAAAAGTGTAGAAACGAGGGTCGAGTGAATTTAAAATTAATGTAAATTAAAGTAGGCCCGAAACTTTTTTTCAGGTACATCAGAAGAACAAGACACTGTAGTCTACCGATTGTCCTTCTGGCACATTAAACCACACCAATGGTCCAGGAGTTGCAGTTCTTCTCCACCTGAAAAGATGCAGCTACAACAAATATAGAAAGATATAGAGTAGATGCACTGAACATATACAGTTGAATAGTCAGCCTACGTCTACAGTCAACACTTCGCCAAGACACTCATAAAGTAAAGTTAAATTGACTTGACTAGAGATCTTGGTCTTTCTATAAAACGAGAAGCCACAACTTCTTGCCATTCCACGTTTAGTAGAGAACATACGTGACTATCTCTAGACAAACTACATAATTTTTGGTCGAGGAATAGAGAACGAAGAGTCTTCGAAACGATAATGCTTTGCAGTTGGTGCTTCTTGAGTCATTAATTTAGATGCATCGCAATGATGTAAAGGTGTTATTTATCGATGGGGCACTTTGGCGTTCCTATACAACCAAGGTGGATGAGAGGCTCTTTCGTGATTTTTTAGGAGAAGCTTGAAGGAATAAGTACTGCTTATAGAATTTGGCAAGTTAAACAAATGGCATCAGTACCTTATTTCCACTCTACAGATTCAGTTAAAATAAAGCTAGCATAAAATATGGAGATCAGTATTGAATAAATACTCAATCACGTCTCTTATGCCACAAATCGCTGGTTACTATGTGGTGATCTCAAGGTAAGATATATTTCCAAGTTTCTTTCTTAGTCCTATGATAAATCTTATTTTTAAAAAATTAACTAATGAAAAAATATAAGTTCTTAGAAACCATGTACATACAATATTGCAAGCTAAAGACCAGTTTTCAATTTTGAATTTACTACATATTAATAGTATTTAAGGAATTGATCCTTTCTTTTCAGGTTAGGCAAAAATTAGTTTAGCTTACACATTGCTGCTCGCTTCATTTTGGGATGCAGGAGCTCAAAATATCCTTGCTTCATGGTCTATGGGATAGTCACGGTGTCTAGATAGATCCTTCAACTATAACGCCAAAAAACACTGCCTCAGCTCGAGAGACAGTGTCAAACTGCGCTCGCACACGGTGGTAGTGAACCCTGTCTCTCCAAAATTTTTACTGCCTCTATTATCATAAAGCGTTGGACATAGAATGAGAATTTGTCAAGCACTGCAAATAAAGGCGCCAAGCTTTTTAAGAATCTACTGCAAAATTCTAACATCACGATGAATGCCAAAGTCCCATGCAAGATATTTGCGGTTCCCCATCTAGAATTGTTAAGGCACAAGCTTTTGTAACAACGCATATGGAGAGTGAAAAGATGCATGGCGATGACTTAGTAAAAGTAATTGACGGTTTTTTGGAGAGCAAATAAAAAAAGAAGTGCAGAATTATATCTCACATGTAAATGAGCTTATGAAAGCTTCGAAAAATGGACGAGCTAGTGAAGACGAATGTCGATAAAATTTGCATTTTCTCCAATTCAAATCATTGACTATTTTCACGCAAAATGTGGAAGATATACAGACAGGAAAAAGGTGAAAGATTTCAACTAAGAATAAAGACGATGGAGAAACAAGAATAATACAGGAATCACTAGCGGACTCAATAGTAGCTGTATTGTTGGTTGTTTAAACGGACGACACATACGTTCGCAGGAAATCTATCAAAGGATTCGTATTCTTGGAAAATAGTTTCTTGCAAGTCTTGGGTAGGCTCATAAGTAGTCTGTAAATCCAAATAGTGTTATGAGCCCTGAAGTAAGTAGTCTTAATTTTTTATCCTAGTTTACAAGTAATTTTAATTTATTAACTAATTTGATATCATAACGTATTTTCTTAAATTACCAATATTCTAAAACAAGCCCTTTTAGAAAATAGGGTGAGTTTTGAGCAAATGAATGTATAATTTTGAAATGTAAACATAAATTAATTACGAATCTCTTTAGGGAACCCGAGCACCAGAGATTCATTGCAACTGATCATATTTTTAAATATTGTATCATCATAATAATAATAACTAATTTTCCCTAATATATATACATTAAAAATATTAATAATAATAATAATATTTAATATAAGTTAATATTATATATATTAATATATTAATAACATAGTTAATAATAATAAATTAATTAATTGTAATAATAATAATAATCATCATAATGATAATATAACTAACAAATGAAATAAAAATTAATTAATAATAATAATAATATAACTAATATAATAATACATCATAATAATAATAACTAAGTATTCTCTAAGTACAAATGATAAATATAATTCACAAGATGAATTATATAAATAAACATTTGATTTAATATAATACTAATGAATTAATAATACTAATAATTTAATATGGATATAATCATAATAATATAATATATAAATTTAAATTAAAAAATAACAAGAATAATAATACTAATACTTAATAGATAATTATAATAAAGTAATTAAAATATATTATATGAAATATGAAATTAATCAGGTTTTAATATTTAGAAAAGAGAGAAACAATACACCGTATCTACTATACTATATTATTTATATATCTTATATATATTATAGATAGTTATTGTTTATAAATATATATATATATCGACTATATACTCACTCATTATATATATATACTATATACTCTTTTAGTATATTACTATGATATAATATAATATATTTTTTTTAGTAAAAATATTTTTAAAATATATTTTTAAATAAAAGTACACTTATATATATAATATATATATATATATATAATATATTATATATATATATATAATTATCAGTATAAATGATATATATGTTAAAATTATTTTATAGAATCGGATTAATAAATTAATTAAAGAGGATTATTTTATGATAGATTTAAAATTTATTTTTTCTTTTTGTATTTCTACCTATAGAAATAAATTATATACAATATAAACAGTGCCCAGCTCTGAGTATAAATATAATTAAAATTATAGTATTCAATTCATAACGTTCTGATTTCTGTCAATATGTCTGTCAGTGCACTAGTTTATATATATTTGAATAAAAATAAAGGAAATTTAATATTAATTCTACGAAGCAAAAAGATTAGTATAATTATCACAAAAATCTACATTGAGAGCTCGTAGGAGTAAAAAAAAAAAAAATTTGAAGGGAAATGACAAATATTTTTATAAAATTTTTATCTTTACTTATTTTGAAACAAATGCACATAAAGAAGTACGTCATAGCATTATAAGAGAATTTAGAAAATTTGGAATTTTGTTATCGAAACACGATCACAACGTGTTACTTAATTTGTCGTAGGAAATGAAGCGTGGTGGCTTTCTGTTAGAAACAGATTCTTTGGAATTTTTATATATTTGAAGTTTGAAATGATATTGACGCGTCATTTTGCAGATTTCTATTTCATCTCTTAAATTGACCTACTGATATATTTTCGCTAAAAGTTTATACATTTGTTTCATTTTTAGAATTTATAATATAAAAGATAATATTTGAAGAAAATTACATGATCAAGTTCAGTTAATTTTCACTTGTCTACTTTTTATTAAATATTCATTATCCTAAAAAAACTGATTCTCGGTGCTTTAAAAAAAAATCATTTCTTAATAATTTTTCAAGATTAAATATGTTAACGTTAAATATTAGAGAAAGTATTATTTTATATTGCAATATAATTTTATTTATTCTTCGATTAATTTTATATTTTATATTATTATTTTTTTTAATTTCGATTCATTATTTTCTTTATTTCGTTTAAAGGTAGACTATATTTTTTAAAAAAAATTATTTATATGATTAAATTATTATTTCGAAATTTGCATGTCCGCTTTTAAGTAAATAATTTCTCATATTATTTTTTATTTTATTATTTAGGCTTTATCTCTATTGTAAAGAATTAAACTTATAAACCAATTTACTCGTGATTAGAGATTTCAAAAGATTTGACGCTTATGAAGAAGGTTCAATATCTATATTTGGTTCAACATAACAATTTATATTTGAACCAGTAGCTTTACAAGGTAAAATAGACCCTATACACCAATTTTCATCAAAAAGAGATGCATAGTAGAAGAGGTGAATATTGGTTGATGTTCTCTTTATGCCCCAAAAAGTAAAAAGTGGGGGTCTGTGAAGAGGGGTAGGGTGTGTGCATAGCCCCTCGAAATTTCCACCATAACATTAGTCAGCTGACTAGTGTACATACCGTTTTTTCAAAGGATAAAATTTTGACACACCCTAATACACTATATATATTAATACTCAGTATATATACGTAATAGTTACTATATATATATATATTATAATATATATGTATTATACTTATATATATATATTATATATATAATTGTAATATAATATACGTATATTATATATTATATTAGTATATATATATTACAGTATATATATATACTGATAATATATGAGTAATCATTTCCATGTGCTCATAATATACATATAATATATATATTAATATATATAATACTAAAAATATCTACATATCACTCTACTCAATAACTTATCATTTATATATATTGTATATATCTAATAAATAATATGAGATATATATATATATACATGGGAGTCGCCAGCTTCCAAGCTAGGGGGGCAGCTTAGGAGTTTAAAACGAAAGTTACATTAATATAATATAATAATATATAATATTATATTAGCCTATATATAATAATATAGGACATAGTAATATCAATTATAATAATCATTGTAATAGCTATAACTATATATATATGATAAAGATATTAGAAAGAACATAAAGACTAGAAACATTGTGAATAAGATGTGTATAATTAACATTTGAAAATTAATATTTTTATAAAGAAGATCTCTTGTTATAAAAATTTTGTTCAACAGCAATAATATCAATAATATAAATATGCAAATGATGTGAATAAAAAAATGGTCAAATAATGCTGAAATGATATTATTATAAAAAAATAATTTCCTTGGGTTAAGGCAAATTTTTTATCAATACTGTTTGAATAAAAATAATATAATTGTCAAACACAAATTTTCTGGGTACACTCATAACCAGTCCGTTTAACTGTCGTCTTCCATAGTATCGAGCAAGTACATTGATCTACGCAGAGATACCATGAAAGGCGCTCTACTGTATGGATGGGTGCATGGACTGCGCAGTGGTATCATCAAAGCTTTTTCACGTCTACGAGAAAGAAAGGTCAGTCTCTTTAAAACTGTGGGAGAAACAAGTGACCTTTAGTCTCTTAAACTACTCAGTATTTTTCTTACCAATTTTGTACAAGGTGTCTAAGCTCTTTAATTACTGTGACTTCTAAGTGGTAAACTATAAATGAAGCTGTCTTTTCATTTAACTCATCTCGGATTGTTATCAAGTAGATAGTGAGAAAGGAAGTGAACAGAGAATACGGAAAAAGTTTCAGTAGAAAAACATAATTGCAAAGATGTTAATAGAATCCAGAATAACGAAACTTATTAAAGATTATCTCCAGACTCCGTAGGATTTGTTGATGGAATGGGTTGCTGCGGTAGCTGCTGCCTAAAACAATCCGTGTATATTCAGATCACACGTCCCAGTTATCAGGCCGATTTGATTAGCTCTTTTAATACTTCAATTCGTATTTTCTCTCTCTCGATGGCTCCTACCATTTCCACAATGTGTTAAATGTGATGCAAGGTTTGGACGACTATCGCAAAGGATTTGGAT
The DNA here is from genome assembly GCA_015478945.1 of Trachelipus rathkii. NCBI lineage: Eukaryota > Metazoa > Arthropoda > Malacostraca > Isopoda > Trachelipodidae > Trachelipus > Trachelipus rathkii. The sequence goes on along the minus strand of JABUQX010036212.1, from coordinate 11,148 downwards.
TGGAGAAGGGCATACCAACTGGCCATCATAACATCGAAGTTGATACTTTCGAACGATCAATATTATACCATGTCATGAATGTCGATTTAATGGCTGAATGCAACTGAAATGCGCTTCTTAATTAGCGGTGATATTGTTACTCAATGGAAAGAGGGTTTCTACTGGCTATGATCATTCGTCAAAGGTGATACTACACTTGATTGCTACTTGTTTGTTAGCATCTAGTCTGGAATAGGCTTGGGATGTTTGGCATCAAATTTTCTTCTCAAGCCGGAATGCTGCGAAACACAAAACGTCAAATATTCTTTTATAGTTCCACAGTATCTGCGGATTTGGTATTGTGTCAAATCTTTTAAAAATGCTATTTATTTTGTGCGAAAGGATGAATGTTGGAACAAGACTTTTTTTTTAATTTTTTCGCCAAATATTTGACATTAGACTAAACGCTCTTTTTCCCACATCGATCACTTGAACGTTATCCAAACGCAAGATGTCGTTTTCAAAATCCAAGTTTTTAGATTGTTATATAGTAGAAAATAATTCCTTAATCCAGATTGCTAACTAGATTGATCGCTGGGCCTAATTACTATATTATATATATATTATATATATATATATACTACTATAATATAAGTATTGAATAATATTACATAATATATTATACTATATATTAATGTATATGATATTATATAGTATTACTACTATATCATATCTTATCATAATACAAATATTATACTAGCAAAAGCCGGTGAGGCTAATTAGATAGTGTTGGATATAGGTATTAGCGAAATAACGATACTACACAATTTTAATAAACGTTAAAAGAGTACAGAAAAAATTAATAACTGATCTTTACCTTGTTGACCGTATATGCTACTAGACTTGTTACGCTTTAAAATATACGTAGGGAAAAATGATCCTAAATGAGCTTTGCATTATGCAAGGTGGCTCACAAAAGCTAAAAGAATCATAATCTCATATGTCTTCGTAAAAGATCCAGTTACAAATCTCCATGATTTATTTAATATCATTTTAGTTACCGCCTCCTTGACCCCACCCTCGGACGACGCATGTAATAATATATATAGTATAATATTATATATATCTATATATACTATATTATAATATATGATATATAATATCTATATATTTATAATATAATATAATTATTGCTATCGCAACAATGCCGAGGGATGGAATATGGAAGAGAGATGAATGTACGAAATGCATGTCTGGACCAAGAGCAACCGTCTTTGCATTCGCCAACATGAAAGTTTGATACTCTCGCAAGTGTGAAAAGAGGGTTCATAGGTACATGACTCTATCCCCTTTACACTCAGTTCAAAAGTCTGGACAGTGCAAAGTTAGTTCATCAATTTTTGACAAGCTCTCAGAAGATTACGGAAAAGAAACTCGAGTGAGCCTTACGCAAAAACTCAGTAAGCCTAGTGATCCTGCAATAGGCATGCAGGAGCAGAGATCGTACGTGGAGATATAGTCAGGGCCCATAACGGGAGGACTGTGGCGTGAGAAGTATGCTGAGCAGGACGAAGATAATATTTCTGTCATAACTTTCCACATAAAAAGGAAGGGGAGTTGTGGTATTAAAACTAGAAAATTAATTTCGAAAATATTGTTTACGCGTTTGCGAATTAATTCGCCGAGATCTCGCGCAAGCTGGCTTTAAAATTATTCATGTCATTGCGGTAGGTTTACGGCGTCTTTTGTAATTTGCTGTAAAGTTTGTGTCATTCTTCCTTCTGGACACGGGAGTTAACCTTGATAGCGCACTTTGGACCACAAAAAGGTTGCGACGCCGGCCTGAGGGAAGATTGGGAATGCAAAAGCTTCCCGCTGCGGAGATGAAACTTGCTGGAGAAAGACGAAAAGCATTCGTTCAACAGTTCGGAAACTGTTTTTGAAAGGAAAAAAGTAGAGATAGCGGATGGCTGATAAAAACCGAGACGCCCATTCCCGACTCGATTCATAAGCGCCAGCTGGAGATATAGTAGGGTTTAACTTGGTTCATACGATCAAGCTCAATTTAGAGATATTGGGATAATGATCACTGAACCCAAAATAAATAGTCAAAGCAGGGACACAGGTTAAAGCGCACTCCACTAAGAGAATGGGACACCCGAAAACTAAAACACCAATACACTAGAGCAAGGCTCACAGGCACAACCAACTATCCACACTCCAAACACTACTAGAAGACACGAGCGCAATGTATCTAAGCGTTTATATGTTACGGGAGTTCTGTGTTTAAGGCGCATTCCAGGGAAAAAGGTTGCTTAAAAGATCTACAAGAGGAATCTTGTCGAACTTAGGACAGAAGTGAAGAGTCGCCCATAATGCGGAGTGGCGAAGAGAATGAAGTTTCCAGCATAAACCGGAAGTAGGGGAGCCATGCTTAAAAAGATCGCTCAGATCGACATTTAGGTAAATTCACTGCTGGGAGCCAAGTAGATCGGGCAGACAGTAAGGTCAGTGGATAAGTGGAATTCGATGCTAGATACTGCATGAAGTCTAGTTCGAAGAGGGACCGGAAAATAGGGGACAGAATTTTAATGGAAAATAGAGACAATTCCTGCACCAGTCCGATAATCATTGTCACCCTCTTCTTATAGAGGTTAGCGGCGATTCTTATTTGGACGGTTGAAAGGAAGAAGTCACGATGACATAGTCGAGGTTCCTGTAAACATATACACTTTGGATAGCAATAAAAAATTTATATAGATTGAACAGTTCTTCGAATTAGAGTTGGTTAAGCCCAGGACAAATTCCATTAAATGAAAGTGGCACATGCTCGAGATTGTACATATGAAATATTATGATGATGGTCTTTTTGAGGAACCAATTGCCTCTATGTGACTGAGGGTAGTGTTGGAGGTGGTTCAAGATGGAGGGAAAGGCTGAGACGTGGATCTCGACGAGGAGGGGCAACATATCCTGGTGGTAAAGATAGTATATAACACAGAGTCGAGGTTGTATGAACGGCTTTTGGGGAGAGAAGTTTCATAGTAATTTGGTGAAGAGTCGGCTACGCCGATGCAATGCGAGGTAAGTTGGCTTTCAACATAGTCAAAATTATTGTGTGGGTTGGTATAGGTCGCTGGAAGGAGGACAACACAGGGTTCTCATGTGTTTGAATGGGGGAGAGATCAGTATCTGCCAAGCAAGCAGATTCAGAAATTGTGGCCTGGGAGATATGAGAGGGTTGTTATACCTGGACAATGGGGAAGAGGTCACACGGAAAGGTAGTCAATCTTTTATGAGAATTGCTGTTCGGAGTTACAGATATTGCGGATCCAATATTAAGATTTGCTTGGACATTGACAAGGTCGAATACTGGAAATTTTGCCAGTAATTCATCCATGCGAGATGATTTTGGGGAGAACTTGGACACAATATTGTTTTTAAGATATGGGGACTTCGTGGGTCCCTTTCAATGCCTCCGACAGATCCAGCAAGAACGTGAGGCTGTATCTGCGACGTTTACGATATAGACACAATTCCATCTCCTTTCTCGGAAAGTGCAGGACAGCATTGAGAAGAGAATTGGCGTCATCACACCAAGCTTCATTTTGGGAGGCTGTTAACCATTTCATTCCGCTAAGGATATAGAAATCCCTATCGAGGATGTGCTGAGACTAGGAATCGGAAGAGTTATAGGAAGATCCAGAGAGAGCTAGAATTATCCTACAGGGACTAATAGACGGCTTTGAGTTGAAATGGGTTGCGATACGCTGTGATTTGTTTATATGGCACAATTTTTGAAGGAATTGCTTATTTGTCTTTTGGATAGAACCTAATATGGCAGAGGCTCTTATGAGTGACATTTTTTACGTCCTGGGAATATGGTATTTTGGTTTACAGGAAATTCCGGTATGCCTCTGCTATTTTAACGAAATAATTCTCTTAACTTGGCCATTATTCTTCTCTTTGTGTTTAAAAACATCTTTTTCAGGAATTTGAATAATAGTGGGAGACGAATTAAGGGACAAAGGAGACAGTCCTCTTTGCATAAGATTTGGGAGAACCTATTGGCGTAGCGTATGGGACCAGTGTGATCTTGGCAGGAGATGTTTTCACAAGTTTTTATTAGATGAAACTAGCCTAGTTTATTTTCTGGATACTGTTTGACAAGCTTCGTACTCGGGATATGGTTAGATTTGATGGCTTTTTGGACAGGAGATTGGAATCAAGGGCTGCTTTTGTAGTATTTAAAGGAGTCAGGTAGTGTGGGGCAAACAGGCAGCAGGTATGCAGTATCTGCACTGATTTCACTGGGATTTACGGAGAGAGAGTCTGTATAGCATGGGTTGTGTTGGCGAGAATTAACACGCGGGAGGCATGGGGAGGCAGGTATAATTGTAGCGTAAGATTGCCTTATTCTTGTGGGATATTTTTCATCGAGCTGGCGAATAATGGCATCTCTCCTGATCAATTTATTTATAGTACATAACTGCCAAAACCTCCTGTTCTCAACAGGTAGAGACGGGCATTTGAAGGGGGAAGAAGCACTGTTTCGGGGTCCTCCCACAGTTTCTACAGAATAGGAGACTATTTTCACAGGCGTGTAAAATAATTCTCGTGCACAGATTGGGATATGTCATCCGGTCCCCTACAGTATTTTCGAGGATGGACCAAACGTTGACATTTGAAGCAACGTCTGGGTCGAGGGGGATAAACTTGTGAACCCTATATTCACCTTTGTAGGTGGATGAGGGGTTTTAAAGGTCAACAGTAACGAGGATTGGGGCCGTCAGGTGCAGTCCGACGAGGGGAGCAAATCTATAAATGTTCTGTAACGAAAATCTTTTCTGATGGAGATTTCTCATAATGGACAGACTAAATCTTTCGTTTCTTTCTGTAATTACACACATAAACCTCACATAAGACTCGCAATCACTCTATTAATTTGTGTTTATTATTATCATTAGGAGTAGAAATAAGAGAGGAATGTTTGCGAGGAACGTTAAGGATGACAAAGTGGAACTTGGATTTCGGTTATCAGGCTTGTACAGAGAGGAACACATTTCATTAAGTGCTAAGAGGGTCTTCAAGTGCATCCAATTGAGAGAATGGTTTGTGCCTGCTAAGGAGCTTATGGAGCAGTGGTGGACGCAGTATGTTGATATATCGGGAATGATGTGTCTGCCTGCATTCCTGGAGGGAGTGCAGCATATGGATAAACGAATGAGAACGACTGTGACGGGGGCACCTTTGCAGGTTTGCTATTACCGTTTTGGGCACCTGGGGTGTTTGGGATATGCTAGTCGACGAATCGCCGAAATATATGCAAAGAACTCTTAAGGCCTGTAGGGGAAGGAAAGTAAAGCACACGTAACCTGCTGGTCTAGAAGTAGTAAGGACGGCCGGTAGGTAGAGGTCAGAGTAGGCAACCACTGAGCTATATGGTAATTGTATGTTGGATTTTCTTTTTTAACAGAGGATAACACACCATCAACCCCTCCACCCCAAAAACCCCGGGGGGGCACAGCCCTAAATCAAGGAGGTACGGTGTCTTCAATTTGAACGGCCGATAGCAGGACGAAGCCACAGCCAAGCGGAGAATAGACTCACATTCTGCCACCCAGACCAGTTGCGGGACCTGGGGACCTCTACGCTTTTGTTTGCGCAAGAGTCCTCTACAACTGAGCTGAGTCGGGCAGCTTTTATATAAATACAATATAAATACATAAAAAAAATTAAATATAACTACACATAATAAAATATAAATCGCATTACTTACATACTTGTTATCATTATTATTAATACGCTATCACTATTATTATTATTACTATTATATTAATTATATATTATTCATATATTATTACTTTATTATTTATTATTATTAATTTTATTATTATTATTATTATTAATATTATTAATATTATGTATATTAATATCACAAAAAAATTCACATACAAATTATACGTACTTGTTCATCACTTTAGATCTATCACTTCACTTACACATCAAGCTATATATACAAATGTAACCCTTGCGGGCAAGAAAACCTACAATATCTGGGGGGGGGGTTACCCCAGTTCCCTAGAGATGTTTGAAATGAGCCCCTTCTCACGGGTAAAGTCCTGGATGTGTTCAATTCTAAGTTTCAACACTTATATGCCGAGTCTTTGAAGATAATAGGTAAGCAATGTCCAATTTTGAAACATATTGCCAACAAAGATATCCATTTTGCGAAAAAGAATAGGTGCTTCATCTGTTTTAATGCCTTCACACCCATACAGATATGTTGTTAGACTCACCTTGGCTTTAGACACGATTTTTATTCTATTTAATAACTTTTTCCATAAAATATTTAACACAAACCTTCGTCTCATGAATCACGCAAGTTAGACAATAAGCAAATGAAACAATAAAAGTGAATGAATTTTCCATTTGAAAGAGTCATATTTCATAAGGCGAAGGGTTAATCCGCTCTCCCAAAACAGGTTACAGTCCAGAAAGCATTCCACACAAAACCTACCGGACGCCCCACCCCGCTGGTAGCTGTGGAAGTGTGGCCTCGGAAGATCCTTCCTGAAACTCATTACAGCTGAGTTCACCCACCCGATTTACCACACGGCACTTATATCTATCACGTTAAAGCCCGAGATTATACACAAAGTTGCAGGAGACACGCCTCGCTCGCCGAATACTCAAGGTTTCGGGCTCCCTAAATCGGCAGGCCCAGCCAAGAGGTAGAGCTAAATGACGGGTGTTTCTCCTTGCTACCCTCATCCCGGGAGAGAAGTGTGCAGGATGGAACTGAAAACCATGCAGGGAAAGAGCGGCCACCAGAATATGCCAAGGGAGCATGTCTACCGAGGGAAAAAAAAGAGAGAGGCAGTTCTAGCCTCCAATGGATACAGCTCTCTATAATGAGAGTGGACATTCACAAAAAGAAACAAGAAACAAGTTCTATTATTAAAAATAAAATTGAAAAGAGAAAATTTAATAAAATGAGGGGAAAGAAAAGAAGGTTGAAAGAATAATGCATGTGACAATATGCTAATGCCGAATGCCACATGCATCGTTGGGGGACGGCTTGGGAACACGAGAATAAAGACCTATCTTGCCAATCTGGTTCTCCTGCCTATACCATGCAGTTTGTAAGCAAGAGCCAATACACACAACAATGAGAATCAAATACAACCCCTCATCCACTGGGCATACTCATATACTATATATTTATATATAACTATAATTCATAATCCATACTATATAATAACCTACTATATACTATTATATATATATTACATATATATATCCTAATATTCTTAATATATAATATAACATACATAATAAAATAGTACTATCAATATATTGAACAGAAACAAAAACCAATTTTGACACGCAATAGCTTTCCCCAAGTGTCCTACGAAAATTTGCTCTACCAACGAATATAACTGGACCTCGTCAACAGCAAATTACCCGAAAACCCCTGTCGGGATTGTAAGCCAACATTCTTGCACATTTGCACCCCATGCCATAATAACATTGAATACAAAACTCTGCCAGATTTGTGCAGCGTTGCATAGACCACTTGGGACAAGAATATTCCGCGTGAACAAATCACTTTTAGAAATAGTGAGAAGATTGCCACCAAGTAACGACAATAGGACACTGATCAGGTGTCATTTATTTCAAAACTGAAGAAAAACTATGGATTGGCACAAGTTGATTTACCCTTAGACACATCCAATGTCAAAGTAAATCAAATGACTGAAAAAAGAATCTATCCACTAAAATCACAGAACATTAAAGATATATCACTACTTTTGGAAAAAGAATATTTGAAGAGCCTCAAAACGAAAAAAAGAAATTATCCGCAAAGAAACCAAAATGTTTAAAATAATTCATTTAAAACTACTACTACAACCTTTTATTTGTAATAACTGCTGTCATTCCATCACGCAATATTTCATAATGTTCAATTTTCTGTTAGTAGATGCTATAATGTTTTGGATATGTTTAGAAAAAGATGCTATATCGATGTTTTTGTGATATGTTTACGGAAAATGTTACTTGGGGTGTCGAAAGGTTAGTAGAGTATATCTCTTTCGAAGGTTTTTTTCTTAGACCGGGATGGGGAATATTAGTCTAGCAGTTGATTAGGGGTTGTGTTTTATGAATGAAAGGTGACGGTCTGAATGTTAATTATTTATGGGTGATTGGATGATCTCTTGTTAGGTGATTGCTGACATTCTTGTGATTATTCTTAAGCCATGTCTGATTTTGTGTCAATGTAACTTTTGCGTTAAGGTGAGTGGCAAGTTTATTAAATTTTGGTTGTTTGTTGCATATCGTTAATATTTATCATCCTGCATATTGAGGTTATGTCTTGTACGTGGTTGATGTGGGTGAGTGGAATGACTTGATGCGAATTAGTTGTTGAGATGTATGGTAGGACAAAATAGATCTCCATGTGTGGTACTGCCATTTTTAATATTTACAGTGGTCGTGCTATATACTGTTAGTTATTGATAGTTGGTATTTGGAGTAGTTCTAGATTAGGTTAAATTTGGTCTCCATTTCTTTGATTACTGTCATTTGGGGTATGTTTGAGTTCTTAATTGATGTTTTTGGTTTACTTGTTAGTTCCGTTGTCTGGGTGTATGGGTATTTGAAATGCTTTAGTTTATATCTAGTTGCGATGGAAGGGGAACTCAGTTTTTGTGTTGGGGTTTTGTTTAAGCCTATATATATATTTATGGTTAATAGTATATATATATATATACTACTTATAGTTTGTATTATATATATATTTATTGCTATATATATTATTATATATATATTTATATATATATATATATTTTGTAATATATCATCTATATATGAGTATATTATATTATTTATATATCTTATATCATATATAATATTTATTATAGTTATATTCATTATATTGCGGGGGCTGTTCCTTCTTTCCAAATAGTTATCCATTGTATAGTGAGTATTGTTACGGGATTGTTTATGTTTACATATTATCATTATTTTATTATATATAGGCCAATATAAGAAATTAGTTTTTATTTCATTTTAGTACTATATATATGTATAATATATTATTATTTTATAGTATAGTATCTATATTTATATTATATCTGGTATCTATATAGGAATATATATATATTTTGGGTGAGCCTGTGGTGGGTCGCTTTACTTTTTAGCATTTAGTATATAGTATATACTATATACGTTTATATTATAATATACTGTAGTTATAATATATATTTATTTATTGTAGCGTATAGGTATTATATTATATAGAAGAGGGGTGTAGATATACGTATGTATATAATATAGTATAGTATATATGATATCAGTATATATATATATATATACTATACTATTCTTATCATTTTACGGTATATATAGGTATATGGTATTATACTTAGTTAATCTAGTAAGTATCTATTATTTAATATTATATTATGATATACGTTTCTAATAGGATTGTTAAAAAGAATGTAGAAATCTAATTGTAGTTCAATTATTATGTAACAAGATCGAATTGCTAAAAGTTTTTAACAACAAAAATGGTAATAGATTAGACAATATCTTTTTCCTGATCTGCAAGTGTCAATGTTTTTACTTTTGTTTCTTTGTATTTTGTGGATTGTATTTTAACTTCTGCTGATTATGGAATTAATTTTCCAGCGCGAGTTACCGTGGTTTTTCTTGATCCCTCAAGATGATTTTTGTAATGTTTTAATAGCAAAACAGAATATAGTGTTATATTGTTAAATGTAAAAATGTTGAATGCGTACACTATTATTGTAATGCAGTTCTTCGTCTATGTATAAAAACCGGCGAATATTTGTTATTAAAATTCATCACACATAAATTTTGAAAACATCTGATATAGAAAAATCGATGCTAGGACACTAAGATGAAGTTGAAGATCGATACAGTTGTATAACGTGCACTTGATATTTAATGAATTTCTGAAAATATTTTAATTTTTCTTTTCCTCGAGATGCTGAAAGGTAAGTACATCAATGGCATTCCTATGAGATATTTATTTGTTTTCATATGTTGGCAATTTTCTTTTCCCGATTCCTATTTCAGTAGATCCAGGATGAAGTATTTAGATTGCCCTTTTTAATTGTAATATGGATTCAGCCAGGAGTGATAACAAAGTTATAATTCAGTAAGAATTTTTGTAAAAGAATATTGTAAAGTTCGAAAATTCGCTAAATGAATTTATTGATCAACAACAGTTTCTGCATTTACTTTTTTATGTATATTTCAGGTAATCTTGTTAGATGCTTGTGTACCATCAAATTTCGTTTAATAATTTTATTATGTCCAAATTACAGCCTAGCCATTTAAAGAACTGAAATTGGCTTATATGTTCCTTAATTTTATTGTTTTTATTGTTGATTATCCATTGTTCTTAATCATCTTGAAAGAGTATGTTAATTGCAGTGTTAGCTCGTACTTTATGTTCATTAAACTAGAATTATGGCCGAAATTGAAGAGTGTTTGTGATTGGTAGGAACTTATAAGGATATAAACTATATTTGTTCTCTGTACATCCAACTAGCATTATTACCAATAAATTGCATATTATTATTTTTTATGTTTTATAGCGATAGAGTTTCACTTTCCTAGTTGGAATTTCTCGTGGAGACGTTTAGAGTCAAATTATCAAAAGAAAGAGTTTTTCATATGTTTTTTTCATTTTCCTCTTGAAAAATATTAAGACCCAAATCCAAATCTGCTTTGCAGTCTATACAATATTAATATGCAATGCCTTGTTAATAAAAAAATCATCTTAATGAAGTATTATCACCATTGCTGGCTGATTTAAAAACTTTGAAAACTGAAGGAAATAGTATTGTAAAAAATAATGTTATTCATTGCCTTAAAGAAACTATTTCCTTCATTAGTACCGATAATTTAGCAGCACATACTTTGGGTAGATTTGATTACTTTAATTCACATCGACCCTGTAGGAGTTGTTGAATAACCAAAGAAGAAAGGAAAACTGTTCGTCATGAAGATGACTGTACTCTTAGAATCCCTGTTGCATATGACAGACAGAGTCGTGATGCAATTTCTAAAGTGCATGGTCTTATTGGATATTCACCTTTTTAAAACTTTCAATATTTCCATATTATTAATGAACTA
>JABUQX010036211.1:7500-41259 GCA_015478945.1 Trachelipus rathkii | reverse complement strand
ATATATATATATATATATATATATATATATATATATATATATATATATATATATATATATATATATATATATATATAAAGATATATATATATATATATATATATATATGTTTATATATATATATATATATATATATATATATATATATATGGTCTCATGTGAGCCGAGGGTTTAGAGTCATGAATACCTTAGGTTATTCATTTACATTTTGTTTAAATCCTTTCATGTCCAGGGCAAAAAAAAAATTTATATATAAATCCTTCTACTGATTTTAGTAAAGGTGAAGCAGTTAAAGTTTAAATTTACTTTCCTTTATACCACATAGTTTATCATATATATATATATATATATATATATATATATATATATATATATATATAGAAAGATATATATATATATATATATATATATATATATATATATATATATATATATATATATATATATATATATCTATATAGAGAGAGAGAGAGAGAGAGAGAGAGAGAGAGAGAGAGAGAATGCTACCAAGGTAAAGGAGCGATAACAAAAAATATTTTGGACGAATTTGGTACTTTATTAAACTTTATCCAGTTTAATAATATTTTTTTTTAAGGGCATAATTCAAGAAAAGGGCCGGAAGAATTATCTCGAAATGTATTATAAAATGAGTACAGTAAAACAAAATATATATTTGGAATCAGCGTATAAAGCTTATATTATTATATGGGGTGTCGTTATCCTCTTTCAAACCCCCCATCACTCGGCTCGAGCCTGCACCTTGAAGTTCAAGGAAATATATTTCCATTAGGGGGCTCGAGTAGAGGGGGGGACGAAGTCCCCCGTCGTCCACCTAGAGGCGAGACCCCGACTCCTGGTATCAATGTGGTCTACCCTTGGGTTCGTTAGTTTTAAATCATAAAACGACTTTGCATATAATAAGCTTTACGTTGATTCCAAATATGTAATTTATTTTTTGGTAAGTGTCAAAATTTTCAGAGTTTTTTTTTTTAGTATTCCGGTAATAATATGTACTTGGTTTTCCGTGGGGTGTCATTATAGCGGTACATTTTCGAGATAATTCTCCTGGCTCTTTTCTGATATTTTGCCTTTTTAAGTTATTTGTAAAACGTATTTATCATTTAATTTTAATAATAAAACGTAATTATCATTTTATTTTATTTGAACGAAAATTCGTACCTAAGAAAATAATTAATAACTAAACATAATTAAATAAGTTCATACAATTTTTAATAAAAAATTTAAAAAAAGGAAAGAATCTGAGCTTCACACCGAAAGCAATTTCTGGTCAATTATACTGCATTTTTAACTTTTTCAACATAAAAAAAACTACTCAAGTTTGCGTGTCATACAGCTCACATATAATATATATATATATATATATATATATATATATATATATATATATATATATATATATATATATATATATATATATTGCTATAATATATATAGTTAGTATATGTATATATATATATATATATATATATATATATATATATATAGTTAGCATATATATATATATATATAAGGAGAAGAAGAAGGGTGATATTTGTAGAGCGATAAATTATGAATGATCTGAGATCTCAAAAACTATTATTACAGGAAAAAGGAATACATTGTTGGAATGCTGCAGAGGAAACTGTAAAAAAAACAAAAAAAAACCAAAAAAATCATATCTCAAAAACTACAATAGCTACAGCGAAAAGGAATACATTTTGGAATCCTGGTACAAATTTTAGATAGGAAAATGTAAAAATAATAAATAAATAAATAAATAAAATAAATATTGGCTATTTTTTTTTAGAGCAGGGGACATAATATATATGAGAGAGCATTTGTAAGGGTTACACGGCAATGAAGCTTTGATTTGATGCTGGGAACACATTGGTGGGGATGTTTTCCTATGAATTCTGTAGGGAGGGGCGGAGGAACCCCGCGACACCCAAATACCAAAGAGCGGTTCCGAGACCCTGAGGGGGGAATTAGTCCTACCCCGTAGTTCCCGGAAGGCCGAGAGACCCCACCCTGCCATCGGTGCGGCATATACCCTTGGTATTCTTCTTAGTAAAAGAAAAAGCAAAATTTACTATTGAAAGTCTATTTACTTCTTACGAGTAACTAATAAAGGTCTCTAAATAGGCTCACTATAATTATTAACAATATATGTTATTTTTTTATTTTTACATTTCCTATCTAAAATTTGTATACCAGGATCTCCAAAAATGTATCTTTTCGCTGTGTAGCTATTGTAGTTTAGGATGTAAATAGTTTTATAGGTCTATAAATATGCAAATATATATATATAGAAATTATATATATATATATATATATATATATATATATATATATATATATATATATATATATATATATATATATATATTTTTTTTTTTTTTTTTTTCTTTAAAATTGGACCAGCCAGCATCCCAGCAATGTATTCCTTTTCCCAGTAGCTATTGTAGTTTTTGATGATAGTTGTCGCTCTTAAACCATCACCTATATATATATATATATATATATATATATATAGCATATATATATATGTTAAGTATATATATATATATATATATATATATATATATATATATATATATATGTCCATATAGGCCCTTTTCTGTTTTACACAATGGTCAGTTTTGAATTTTTTTTTGTTTTTTTTAATATATTGCTACTATATGATACCAACAATGAATTTCAGTGGTAACGGACATGATTCAAAAGTTCGAAGTATTTTTAAATAATTTTTAAAAATCACATTTTTGTTAAATATTGTTTTAAAAATGAAATATCTCGAAAAGTACGACACTTACAGAAAACCAATATATTTGAAATCAGCGTATAAAGTTTATTACAACAAAAAATAATAATAAAAAATTAGTAATAAAGCCGACGGGGGACAGAGAGGGGGACGTTTTCCATTCTCGTAGGGAGAGCGGGAGAACCCCGCGACACCCAAATGGGTCAAAGAAAGGGAACTGGGAGACCCCTCCTCGGGAATAGTCCTACCCTGTCGCTCCCCCGGAGCCGAGAGACCCTGACTCCTGCCATTCGTGGTTTACCCTTGGGTACTCCTTTAGTTAAAAAAATTAAAAGTTACTGGATCCGTAAAACGTAACTGGTCCTATATATATTTTTAATGAATTATGTCCGTTACCACTGAAATTCATTGTTGTATCATATAGTAGCAATATATTTAAAAAACAAAAAATTCAAAACTGACCATTGTGTAAAACAGAAAAGGTCCTATATATATATACATGTTATGTTGAGTTATATATATATATATATATATAGAAAGAGGAGAGTATATATATGGTAGATATATATATATATATATATATATATATATATATATATATATATATATGTTATATATATATATATATATATATATATATATATATATATATATATATATATATATATAAATATATATATTTAGTATATATATATATATATATATATATATATATATATATATATATGATATATATATATATATATATATATATATATATATATATATATATATATATATATATATATAATTTGGAATTTTTTCACAAAGTTGAGACAATAATAGCAGAGCGAAAAAAAGTATTAAACTTACGTGCATACGAATAGATAACAGAAAAAGCCATAATTTAGGTAATAAAGAAACGCGGTGTGGTGCACAAAAAGCTGAAAAATAAAGTAAAGAAAAAAGAACGGAGAAAAGAAGTAAGAGTAGAAATAGTCTTTAAAATAGTAAAGCAAAAGTTTCTCTACGAAAAATTTTCCAAGGAAAATAAAATTTAGTGAGAGTAAAAAAAAAAGTTGTTTTGCGTTTGTGTGTTAATGTGTGTTTTAGTGTGTATGTTGATAAGTGTAGGTGCGTGTGTGGGTGTGCATCGTCTTTTGTAAGTGAGTTGCGAAACATCTGGTCTAATGGCAGTGAATCCCATAATCCACGGATCACCGATGCTTTTCACAAATGTCGAGCGCCTTCGGACAACGTTATAATTTTTCGTCTGAAGAGCTGTGATCCAAACCATTCTTTGAACGATGATTTAAGGAAAAAAGCTAAAGATTTTGAGACTTTATAGGGAGAGAGGTAGGATTTTTGTATTAAAAGGCGTTATGGCGAATCTTTGCTGCCTTCTACAAGAGTCGGACCTGAGGGTGTTAAGTGCTTGTCTAGGCTTTGTTCCGACATTCCTGTCAGGACTAATCTTTCCTTAAATATTTAGCCTGGAGGCGTTCCTTCAATGCTCTCCAAAGCTTCCTTTCTCCCCTCCCCTACAATGGAGCATCCGTTTGATCCCCCCAACGTCCCCGTCATCACACGCGATGAGGTAATTTCATCTTTATTTCTCTTTAAATAATAGCATTCTCTCTCTCTCTCTCTCTCTCTCTCTCTCTCTCTCTCTCTCTCTCTCTCTCTCTCTCTCTCTCTCTCTCTCTCTCGTAAATCCACTTACACTGATAGGCCCCTTTGTAACTTTGTTACGGATAAACACCCAAAATGGAAGAGAAAACTGCAAGTCTTTTGTTTTTTTGCAAAGCGACGCAAGTTATTTTGAAAAAAAGGAGGAAAAACAAAAAAAGAAATATCAAAAACAATAAAATAGAAACCTCTCTCTCTCTCTCTCTCTCTCTCTCTCTCTCTCTCTCTCTCTCTCTCTAATTGCGTGAGAGCCCAAAAGGTGATACGGAATACATATAAACAATGAGTGAAGAAGAAATAAGTTTAGTCTTAACTTGCAGACTTCATTTTTTTCATTTTATTTTGTACCTCAAACGTAAACTATTATTCCACAGTTTCATTTTCTCAACGCAAACACAAACACGCACACACACAGACACACACACCTACGCACACACACACCTACACACACACATATATATATATATATATATATGGTATATATAAATAGACATATAACATGTTATAGAAGAAATACATATATATAATATATATATATTAAATATATTATATTATAGATATAATAATATATATATATATATATATATAATATATATATGTATATATATATATATATATATAATATATATTATATAATATATAATATATATATATAATATATATGATATATATAACTATTTTTTATTCCGTCCATCCACCTCCTTCTTTTGATCTCCCCCTTCCTTCTTCACTCCTATATCCCCCCGAGGTACCCCCAAATCATCCTACTAAACCACAACTCTCATGTTCACGCTACATTCTTCATAGATCCTCATAACTCAATCTTACTAATCTCTCTACCTGTATCTTCCTCACCAACCCTATTACCTTACAATTACACATCTTCTTATCCTCACCATCACCTATGGTCATTCCTAATGCCTCAGCCGATCACTTGAATACCTCTCACGAACAGTCTCTCAACCCCTTCAGTATCTCAAGAGAATAAACTTCCCCACACCCCTACAGCTGGAAATACCCTCGAGGCATTTATCAAAAACCCTATCCATCGAGAGTAATTCACAGCCCAGTACAACACACCGCTGCGGTGACTACAAATTTTTCAAACATACTTTCTAGTGCGGACAGCTTTCCTTATGAGAACTATGCCCTCCCCCTTCCACTTACTCTCAGGTTCCACTCACTATAAGCCATCCTACATTAACATTATACATACTACTAAATGTCTAAATTATACCAATCACACATTACTAATTACCCACATAACACCACACACAACTCAAAATTAATACTACTTATAGCAAACTATTGTCTTTACCCATCAGCTCATAGTCCAACGAAATTCATCTTCTCATTTCAAGTTCAGTTACTCCCCCTACTATCGGAAACCTTTAACCCCCCCCCTCCTCTCTCCCACTCTCCCCTCGATATACTCATGCTAGGTATCTTATCTCTCTCTTACCTGGATATAATTATAAGTCCCCTTTGTCCTACAATAATTCACTTATACAAAACTCCCTCTAACTAATAATATTACCTCAGCCCTTTCCGCGAGTCTCGCCACTATTAAGGGTCACTATAAGTAATCGTCCGCAAACAGTATATTCAATGTTACATAGTACTTATCCCTCTATACATTTCCAATCTAATCAATTATATCACAATCACCCCCATCATTACCCTCTCCTCACCATTCCTTCTGCAAACACTCTCCTAAATAAACAAATGGAATTAGGCCCACGGTCCGTAAACACACACCCTGCCCAAATCTACTCTCACCACTCCACCCAAACATACTATCACTCTTCCTATATATATATATATACATATATATATAACCTTCCTATATCAACTTACTACACATACCACATTGTGAAAGTTATGAAGATTTAAAGAAAGCCCTTATAATAACCTATATTACCTAATTACCCCCACTACCTATTATTCTACACAACTAATCATTCAACCAACTCAAATTTATCATCCCTCTCTACTCTAATCATATTGCTTATTCTCTTAAAATCGTAAATAAATAAAACAATCCATTTACACTTTCCACTTATCTCAGCTTCTCTACTACTATATATTAACTTATCTCCACTAAAGCTAATCTTAAGGTTAGGTAAATGTATATATACACTATACAACACCACTTATCTCCATCCCTAATCCTCCTAGTATTCTTTACCTACCATTTCTTCCCCCCGGGTTAAACCTCTCACTTACTCTCAACAATATCTACCCATACCACTTATCTATATATAATCCATTACCATCAACTAATAAGAATAATCTTTACTAGATTATACCCATCAGCCATCCTATCCCCTTCATCCTCCTTAATATATAACAGGGGTAGTACCATATAAATCAATAACCTATCACCCCAATCACTAGTGGTTATACTACACCATCGCTCCTAACATATATATTAATATATATTATTATAAAAACCTTATTAATGACCATTCATCCATACCCTCATATACCTCACCTCTGACAACATTTATTACCATTCTTCAACACCTCCAAACCTGCTAGACTCCCTATTACTATTTATAAACTCACTATTATCACTATATAGCTATTATAATTATCTCTACCAGATATATTCAATCTCACCCTCCCTCACTTCATCAATTCCACTCTACCTCAACCCTTCACCTTACTAATTACTACGGACTTATAGTATCTACCCGTTTACTACCCTTCATACCCCTCCCACCTATATCATACTATACACTCCTCCACCTCACTCAATAATAACCGGCAATCTATATAAAGAATATACCACGTAAAAATTTTACTCTACTCACTCCACATACTCTTCCCGCACCCATGACTACTACCTCTACTAGATGACTCAACTCCCTTATATCATATATGCTCCGGTCTAATAAAACCTAACACACGCGGCGCCAACGGCACTCCTGCGGGTAATATTATGTAACTCAGCTGTCTCGCAGAACACTTCATCTGTTCGCAGCAAAGATAACATTGGGGCCTACCACTGTCTACACCCGAGGTACAGCTATGTCAGCTTATGTATAATGCTATCAATAACAAATCAATATCGTCACATGCGAGCTAACACAGCGTTCTCGCCCAACTCTCAAATTCCTTATTTGCTTGACCTAATTATTATCCATCGCAAAACTCTCTCAGGATCCATTGCGGTCACCTACAGTGGCTCACAAGACAGTAACTAACAGTTACCTTCCTTGTGTGATTCCGATCATCACTCGCCTCCTTGTCATCGCCCTCTACATCCCACATAGCATTCATTCAGCCGTGCCTCTTTAACAAGGTCGGCACCCACCCGTTTCAGGAGCGAAATGCACATAGATTTTCACTCCGTTTGTTGCACACTTTCTTTCACACGACCCCCTCGAAATTTCTATCTTCAGTTGCCACTCCCATAACCTAAGCGCCCTTCGTAGCCCGTCCGCTTCACGTCGCTGTCAAAACTAGACCTCCCAGTGATATAGACCTCGACACGCACAAGCACTGCATTTTTCTAGAACACTCTCTGGCAGCCGTGCCAATGGCCCCAGCAACAATACACCTACATGCAACGCAACAACCTGGTCCCGCAGTCTGTCTCACTACTGAACCAGTACAAGAGCGCTAAATAAAAAATATGTTCCTCGGCCACACTGTTAGCCAGCTAGCGCATTACCAATAGACAGTGTCCAGTAAGCCACTCCCTACCACTATCTACACCAAAGCGATAATACAATTCATACGACGTACAACAGATAACGTGGTACATCGATTTAGTCTATTTGCATTCATACACATTATAAGCACAACTATGGCAAGAAATCGCCACTACCAGCGGTTACCTGGCGCCGCTACGCGTGTAAGCAAAACCTCCCTCTGTTTTACCTCATATTCTTCACGCGATGAGAAATTAGTAGGATACTGTCTCAACTACGTGGAAACTAAAATCCAACTTTCAAATGATGCTAACTCCCGTATTCGCAAGTGTTCGTCTTACTGAGAGACCTTATCAACTACATATACATACAGCCAACCTGATCACAAAACATTCCCGTCCCTCCGTCACTCAAACAATCGCAAGAAAACATTCCGAACCCCCGCTCCGCCCACTCTCCATCCAGTACCTAATCGCCAAGATTAGATAAATAGCCCACACAAACGCTAGTAGTACTCTCGTATTCGCATTACTCTCTTCGACACAACAGGATTTCAACACAAACCCGAGGGCTGTACGGAGTGCGAAGTCAAGTAAGCATTTTACCTTCTAGATTGCAGAGGACACATTTATACCTTAATGATGATATCATATAAAAATAAAAAGTATTAAAGAGTTTTTATATATTAGCACGATGTTACATAATAAAATAAATGAGAAAAAGTTATTGATATAAATTTCATGATGTTACAAAAAAAAATTTAATAGTATTTATTTATAACATGTAAATAATGTACTAAAAAAAATTTTAGAAAAGCTTATATACACTTAATGAGTGAGTTACTAGAAAGAAAATAAAATGTAACAGATGCGGTCTTGTAAGTGGCGTGGCTTATGGAGTGTAGCTAAACCAAGACCACCAATATGTGGTTAAAAGAGGTGGTACAGATTATATAGAATAAGTATACATACATGCGCTAATCAGAGGAACAGGCGTGGCAGCATAGGATCGAAGGGTATCAGAATATTATTGTCTGTGACGAAAACCTCTAAGTTATATAACTTATTTTAAGTTAATTCCATGGATCAAATCAAATTGTATAACATTATATATTGTATTATATAAAGTTTAATCTTCATTCTGTTACTCATGCGGTTATACTAACGGCAGGTGAGAGCCCGTGTACCCAGTCAAAAATGATATTTAACTCGCATCTCACTGATGCGTGTCATGTGTGTAATGCTACATGCACCTTACACGAGTGCCTAGTAAAAATCTATAGAGAAATGAGAAGAAAGATGAATAATATGAAAGAATCTATATATATATATTCTAATTACTCTATATTATAATCTGGGCTGCTTAGCAGGAGCTGACGCCAGTGAGTACGGAGACCGTGAAGCCGAGAGCCTGTGAAAGCCAAAGTTTATTGTGTAAATAGATAATAAAAATAATAAAATAATAAGATAATGAAATAATAGAGAGATGAAGAAGATATGAGAATAGAGATAAATGAAATAGATATATAAGATAATGAAGAATTGAGATTATTGAAGACATTGTATATGTGAATTATGTAGTTAATTGATAATTATGATGAGAATGAGAGATAGTGAGTAGCATAAGATAGATATGAGAAGGAGTAAGAGATTGAATATAGAAGTGTAGAGAATGGAGAAGGAGAAGGTAGAAGTGTGAGAAGTGAAAATTACACATTATGAATCGTTTATACGCACCTATGAATCTATAGTATATAATAACTCTGATGTCATTAAATGATAACAAAAAATATCTTCGAGCTGCCCTGGCCGGGCGACGGTGCCTCCGAGCTCGCGGACGGCAGTGAGGACCTCTAGCGGTCAAGGTCTGCCTTGACACATATGAGTGGAGCAGGCCCAGAATCTATGAGATCATTATTAGCTCAGTGACCTTATATAGAATAATATACCAATTTCAGAATAGAGAGGAAAATACTGAAATCGATTTGCTATTCTAGTACTCGGAGATTTGTTCGAACAAATTAAAACCACCCATAAATAGTTTAAGAAAAGAGCTTTTAAAATACAATGATGTTGTGCGCGCAGACTCTTATAAAACATGAAATGATAACCAGTATAATGTGAGCATAGCTTTACAATAATTCATAGTAGAGGCGAGACTCGTAACTCAGTAAGATAACAAGCTTAAAATAACTCTGATAATTATACATTGGCTTCGAGTGATCAAATAAGTCAACATTTTACCTGCCTTTTCTCTAAAGAAACACTGATAATGAATTGTCGCTTTAAGTATAATGTGCACAAACAACATAGTCTCTACGATTTTTATATAAGTGAGCGAGTCTCTTTAGGCAAGTACACAATAATCCTATTCAAGACATATCCCGTCTGGTGCTTATAAATGAACACCTGGATCCAATTAACGCCAAGAGATAATATAACCGAAGAGACTTATTAAGTTAATTAATAAATATTCTTTAGTAGTGTAGGAAACCAGTCAACATCATTAAGGGATTGTGTTGACAAAGTAACATGTAGGTAGTTAGGTAGTAACATCTAGACTCTAAGGACGTCTCTATATCCGTTAAGGTTGTTATTTTATAGTAGTACGCTCGCACAAGGTCCGACGTATCATACATGTGTACATCTACTATCTTGGAGTGTAGTGACACATCAACTGTACACCTGCCTTGCTATGTACGTATGCACAATGTAGCTGGTTTCTACTCCACTTTACCTTTTTTTTTTTCAGTCTTATCTCATACCGAGTTCTATAAGGGTTATTTTTAACCATCCCGCACTCCAGCATTCTTTCACGAGAAAGGGTTAAGGAAATGCTACTTACTTCTGCAACCTTCCATACTCCCATCTATGCGCGCAGTCGTTGTACCTTCGTGAATAGCCTGCGTTTTCAGGGGTGTCTGATACCTGTGAAAAGAGGCTCAATTACCCAAAAATGGCTGTATTCTACCGCTCTCCACACGTCAGTGTGTGTTTACCCCTCCCTTTGTTTCTTCCCAGGAGGAGTATTTTATACCTCCCATTCTCTTTTTTGTGGCGTGCCATTTGATTCAATTGCGTCGAGGAGATTACAATAAGCCTGACCTCTGGTCCATATACGTTTTCTTCACGCACGTGGCGTCCTGCAGTGACGTGAGGTGATTTCTATGGCGCGTACGGCAGGAATTAAACAATATTGGAGTACATCACTATGGGTTCGACAGACTGCCCAAACGATTGCGTCCAACACACGCACGAAGTTGCTCAGATGGCCAATCACGCGCGATTCTTGACATCTGCCATTGTTTCCATAGATGCGAATCGAGTGTTCAAAGTGATACTTTCAGCTCGTGCTCACCTCCCGTGACACAATACAGAAGACGTCTAAACGAACTTCAGTTCATCCGACCCTGTCTCTCACCACCGCCTCAGTCCCTAACACAGTTAGCCTGTCCATCCTTCGAGAGTTCTATATCTGATTAAGATACAGATCATGACACAGACCTGTTACCTATACCCGATTGGACTATCGCGTTATATGAGAATAAAGCTTTTCCTACCCTAATGATAATTACGCTATGCCTGATTCAACACAACATCGTAGTGCTCAGATTTACATCAACTTTTTTATCTACTCTATATAGTATGAGCGAGGCAGTTCGTTATGATGCCTCCATAAATAGTTAATATTAATGACACTATCCCTGTGATCTATATAGCTCCGCATATAGAATCAAGTAGTCGCATATTATTCGGTCTTAAGTCAGATCAGCAGTGTTTCAATAGTGTGTTATACCTAGGAAATGTGCTATCATTTGCAACATTTAAAAAATCTACAATAATGCATATTTATTAAAAGCAAAAACTATTATCTCCCCCACCTTGGTCCAATCCTAAACCAATATCTTCAAATTATTAGTAAATCATACTTTGAGAGCGTCTCCAATATCAAATATATCAAGTGAAGTCACAAGATACTCACGTCATAAATTATATATAATTACAATGTACCAAAAAAAGTATTAAAGCGAAAGCACTGTAATATACCTTAGATCCAATTTACTTCACAGTGAATAGACATCATAGAACTTTACAAAATATGATAGCAATATAGCGACAATTAAATAAAAATGTATAGCACATTAATATTTTCCGTGTACATTTCATTCTTAACAACAATTATTCTATGTGTTTTCTTTAAAACATTTCATTATGCATATACAATACATAATACAACTCTACGCTAGGCGAGCTATCGAGAGCAGAGATAATCCTATGAGAAATGTAGATAAAGTTAGACTCTATACTCAGAGTGAGAATGAAATGTGTGGCACAACGTGTTCATACAAATATCTGCAACCAGAGCTATCTAGCTAATATATTTCTTATCATCAGTAGATTAGTACAATAAATGACCCGTAAGAGGAAAGGTAAAAGTGTTATTAATAGACCCTTATCTCATTTAATCAATAAGTTTTATTATCAATTAATAAGTACTAGAGGAATGAGTGTATCAAACTATTGTATATAATGATAACAAGTCTACCTTAGTATATTGAATTATACGTTAGATCTCAGCCTATCCATAATATACATTAATCTAATGTGTATCATTCACCTTTGAGGATTTTATATATAAATCACATAAAAATCTTAATAGGGAATTTTTATACGGGGCAAATTATCCAAATATAAATATATATACATTATATGAATTTAATATTTATATTAATTGAGGAAAGCTAACAGCCATTCATTAATACATGACATTAATATTACTATATATTATGATGAATAAAATCGATTAAATACTGCAAGTTATTGAATTTAAACTTATTTGTGAATTAAAGAAATAACTATTAGTATTTTATTTTTTATTTAGAAATGAATACGGAAAGACTACGAATGGTTAAATGAGTATCTATATGATGCTCTTCAAGTTATGTATAAGAAATAATTACTCATATAACTCATTATATATAAATGAAAAAATTAATATTTACTTAATATTTCAATTTAGAATAGACCATCTCTTCTCTAAGTAATGAATACGAAATATATAATATAATATATATATATATAGGAACTTTATAAAATAAAAAAAACTTATCTTAATTGTATATTTAGAAACATATTTAGAAACTTAAAAAGCAATAACCTAGTAGTACATAAGTCAAATCACGTATATATAAGTTGCATGAGAATTTCTTTATGATGATGTACCATCACCGATGTGAGATTTCTGCTGCCTGCAACCTTTAGCTACTATTGATGTGAGGTTTGAAAAGAATACATTAATACATTATATATATAATGAGCTTCTAGATAAGATAACTATAGGTTATTGAGTAAATAGATAATTAATCAAATAATTTTATTAATATACCAAGTAAATTATTTAGTGATAATAACAATAACTCTAAAGCTATTACTCAGAAAAATAAATGGTATTTCACCTACTCTCTGTTTAATTGTATATGTAAACATAATACTTTACCACTATGTAAATATTTTTATTACCTTATTATATGTATACAGAATATTGTCAATTCAAATAAGATCATACCATACCTCACCTACACAGTCATCATATCTTCTATAATAGACTATAGCATACTTGATATCTTCTAATCATCTATGACCTTGCACCAGATTTAAATACTATCAAATTTAAGCATGAAATAGTATAATGTTATCATTTCAAAGTTTTCGACCGGGCCCAGAGGATTACGCATACTCTACTTTGTGAGTAATAAATTATACATTATATCTATTATTAATTATTGTAAAATAAAGAGTTATTTTATATAATATATTATTTTATAATCCATATTATTATTAGATAAATATATGGAGAAATAGTTAAATGAAGCTAAATATATGGAGAAATAGAGATAGATAGATTTTATCATCATAGACATTGGTATATGGCAATTGCATGTTACTATCATTTAACTCATCAAACTTTATAATATTGCTTTCTTCGTTTTTAAATATAATAGATATATATACTGTAACATACAAAGTAGAAAAAGACAAAAAGATGTCGGCTAACATATGAAAAAGATGTAATAGGAACATAGATTTGATACGAATAATTGGTAGAATAAATATTTTTAAAAACATCAAAAAGAAAGTAGAAAAGAGGGTTTTCTGCTGTCTTGGGATTCGGAAATTAAATGCATTTTTAATAAGAAATAATTAAACTGAAATTATAACACCACTTCAATCTACAGGCTAATTACTTCACTTTACGTGAAATATTTCAGTGAGTATCTATAAATTGTGTTCATTATAGTGATAATCTAATTATACTCCTCTATCATGATATTAACTAATATTCATTATATATTATTATATAAACTTAATGAAGTAAATATATATATTATATATATATATACTATATATATATAAGTAAACATATAAACCAAGAGACATATTATATATAAATAATATGTAGTTGGACAGTATCAACTATCCACTAGAAATACGTACTCTTTTATTAATATATATTATTATATAATAATACCCACCCCAAAAACCTGGTTATATTTATGTTAGTGAGTATATAGTATAAAATATAATATACCTACTAGATAGCTATGAGGCGTTTATCTTTACTAATAATCATTATCTTGATCAATACTAAGTGTTATACCTAAACTACATAATATAGTAGAGATAGATGTCAACTATAGATTATATGATAACTACCACTAAAGTATTTTATATTATAAATAATATTATAATATATATATATATATATATTTATATATATATAATATTATTATATAAGTAAAATATATTTAATATATAAGTATATATTAATATAATTAATATATATAATATATGTATTACAAATTATTAAAGGAATATATTTAATTAATATATATTATGATATGTTATGTTATAATGAATGTTCTATTGAGAAGAACGAGGTGTAAACTTAATATAAGATAATTATAAAATATAATATAATCAACATGAAT
This sequence comes from Trachelipus rathkii, assembly GCA_015478945.1. Classification (NCBI taxonomy): domain Eukaryota; kingdom Metazoa; phylum Arthropoda; class Malacostraca; order Isopoda; family Trachelipodidae; genus Trachelipus; species Trachelipus rathkii. The sequence goes on along the minus strand of JABUQX010036211.1, from coordinate 26,183 downwards.
ATATATATAATATTATACGAGAATATTATATATATATAAATATATATATATAATATAAATATATATACTATAATATATATTATAGATATACCAATAAAATCAGGTTAAATATGAATATTAATATAGTTATAATATACCTAAATATATTATATGTATAATAATATTTATCATAAAGAAATAATATTATAATATTAATATATATAATATTTAACTATATGTCAATTAGATAAATTTTGTTAATAATTCAATATATAATATATTAAGTATATATATTATATATAATGATGTAGTAGTGACTATATAAATATAGGTGTTAAGTAATAATATATATACATAATATATATTAGTGATGCTACGTTTTGGTATCCATCAGCTACCAACGGAGTTTTCTTTGATTATTCACTTGTAGTCAAGACAGAATTGGTTGGGAACGATAGTGATATAATTAGATTGTGATAGTTTATTTAGGTTCTTCGTTTCCCCTACAACTAATTTGTTAGATGAATGATATAATCTAATCTACATCTAGTTTACTTTAAAGACATATTTATCACGACAAATTGAACTCTATAATAATATATTAACTAAGTTATTACATTTCAAACGGATAGAAAAGTACTTTATATATATATAATTATTATATCTAAATAAATATAGAGATAATCCATGTGAATAGGTGTTAATATAATTATTCAAAGTATTTTTAATTTTTTTAAATAAGATATATTATAAGAGAATAATTAAAATAATAATGAGTCACAAGAATCAGAACTAGTTAAGATCATAAAAAAATTTAGATGTTACTATTCATATAAACCCCCCTCAAAGAATAAGAAATGTATATTAAATATCTATTTATATAATCATAGACGATTCTTGCATTTCTTTTCCTCCTCCTGGTCAAATTCAAACAAATAATTAATATGAAATATAAATATAGTAATAATAATAAATCATATAATAATATATAGTTGATAGTAATGAAATAAGAGATAAATAATAATAAATTGATAGAAATAATAATACATAATATATGACAAATAAAATAATAATAAAAAATAAACTAGAGGTAATTAATAAAAATAATAACTAAAAATAATATATAAATAATACATAAATATATAAATTGAACTATAATAAATGTTTTTCATATCACACATAGAAAATACTTTATAGCTAAAGTTAGTCAAATTTTGACTTGTTTATCATATTTATTTCATAATATATAATTTATATTGTAATACTTCAGTAAATATTAAAAAGAAAACTTTATAATATATTATTGTTAATGCAATAATAATAATATATGTTCTCATCTTTTCACCATCCTCCTGAAGGCGTATGTACCTGTCACCGGTCTTACACGAACACAACACGTAACACACAACTAATACGGTATTTGAGATGAGAACTATATAAAAGGTATTAGATATTTAAAATTACATAGCTGCATATTAACTAATATTAGTTATAATTATTATTATATTATAATATATATCTTATTCTAATAATATATATATTATATATATTATATATATAATATATTAATATAGAAATTACTTAATATATATGAATATTATATATAATATATATATAATATTTATAATATATTAATATTATAATGAATATATATAATAATATATATATATAATATTAATATATATATTAATATATAATATAATTATATATATATTATAATATATAATATATATGTGTAGTATATACTATGGTTATAGTATTTTGATATAATTATAATATATATTATTGGATGTTTGATATGGTATGTGAGTGTATTAGGCTCAATTAGGTGAATAGTAAATTAGTCGATAGCATATAAGATATAGTATAATTAATGATATAGGATATTATCTTGATTAATGGACTACTAAGAAAACACACCCGATAAAGGACCATCTAAACGAATTCAGGAGAGGTCCAATACTACCCGAAGAAAAAACCCCCACATACCAGCGTTTATAAAATATATTAAAAGACGTTTCGTAGGACGTAACTGTCCACTTCATTCAGCTAATAAAATATAACATGAATAATATAAATAAAATATAAATAAAATAAAAACTAAAATATATTTCTTAAAACTTTCTCAAAAAAAAACTCTAACAGGTGGTGGACCAGTCGATGTGTCCACGCAAAACGTACCTTCTGGTATAGTAAATTTTATACTCCTGCCGTATTTGTGCATTTTTCTTATATATAATAATATATCTAATTCGGGTGAGATAAATAAATCTGTAAGCTATCTTCTACCTATTGTAGTACTTAGTGCTGTACGTCTCTAGTCATTACGTGATATATATAATTGTATTAAATTAATTATACGCCTTTACTCATACGGCCCGTATGTTTAGATATTAGTATTAATGGTATATAGTTATTTCTATGTACTAAATATTAATACATATACTACTAGGGATATATAGGTATAAGTATAATATACAAATATACATAGTGAATTCTAGTATAATAATGATATATAGATAATATTAGTATAATATTAGATTAAGAATATATATAATATTAGATATTAAGATATATAATATAATTATATAATTATATTATATATGTATAATATATATATTAGTGGTTGGGTAAGTAGTTAGGTAGATTAGTATATATATATATAATGAGTTACTGTAGGTTGTGTATGTAGTTGTGTTATTTATGACTAAAAGTATATATACGTATATATAATATATAAGTATGAAGTAATGTTTGATGAGGTGTGGAGTTATTTTGTTGAGTATTGATATGTCACTTAATATATATGATATATATATATATATATATATATAGTAATATAGTAATATTATTTATATATAGTTATATATACTACCTACTATATATAGTGATAGTTAGCCTATATAGGAGTATTATAGTATGTACTATACTATATATATTGTGGCGTAAGTTTGTGCAGGTGATGTATAGTGGTATATTACTAATAATATATATAATTATATATATATATATTATTAGGTATATATATACCCGATATATATTACTCATATAGTATATATATATAGTATTACTATATCGGCTAATAAATAACACGGGCCAACAATTTTAATATTTTTTTCAGCTGCCTACGTTCCGATACTTGGTAATTATGTATTTATGAAATGTAAAAAAAATAAATGTAAAATGTAAAATTTCTCTATCTATTTTATTTGTCCTATATATATGAAATCTTCAGATCATGTATAATTGGTCAAGATATACATTTATTTTGTTTGAATCATCTGTTTGTATTACCTATATAGCCGTTTTAACATTGTTCAGGGGAAAAATAGTTTTCTTTTTGCAATTTTTTAAATGTTTTCATGTGAATAGCGGTAAAACTAGACGTGATAGACAAAAGCCAGTATGATTTTTCGATTCAGAGCAACAAAATACATAAGAAACTAGTCTCATATATAAGTAAAAAAAAATATGTTGGCCTGTGTAATCAGTCGTAATTATCATATAAAAAGTATCCTAGCGAAACAACGTTACATGATATCTTTATTATAAATATGGAATTGAGAATGGCACTACCCGTTGGGTACGTGTAAGAAAATCGACTTTTTAACCTTTTATTTACGGGGAGGAATTTTAAATCGTCTCATGGAAATCAAAATCCTTTAATAATGTTGCAGGTTTTATGCTTAATTCTGCCACGGAAATTCCCTCCTGTCACTCCTCGAAGAAACATAGGACCTCTGCTATGATTCGCCATGATTAGCCCACACAACGTAGATTTGGTATTGCTTTTCCGACCAAACAGGATTCAACCACGGGTGTAGGGAGTGCGAGAGTAGCATTTTACCTTCTGAGTTGCAGGACACTTTATACCTTAATGATGATACTAAAAAAAAAAAGTAAAAGTTTTATACCTTAGTGATGTTACTAAAAAAATGTAAAAGTTTTATACCTTAATGATGTTACTAAAAAAAATTTAAAGTTTTATACCTTAATGATGTTACTAAAAAAATTTAAAAGTCTTATACCTTAATGATGTTACTAAAAAAAATGTAAAAGTTTTATGCCTTAATGATGTTACTAAAAAAAATGTAAAAGTTTTCATTATTAGAAATTAATCTTTAAAAGAGGTAAATATTTTTTGACGAAATTATTATAATTATTTTAGTTATTCTATTCTGTTCTATTAAATTTTTTATTTATATATTTATTCTGTTTTATAAGAGTGGGAAAATTTTTAAACTCTTACTATGTTTTTAATGTTCCAAATTCGAGTCCTAGAATAGAAGGAAAATATATCCCAAAATTTTATATATTCTAATTACTCTATATTATAATCTGGGCTGCTTAGCAGGAGCTGACGCCAGAGTCGGAGCCGGAGCCGGAGCCGGAGCCAAATTTGTAAATTAATAAATAATAATAATAGTATCGCTGCTTCGAATTAAATATTGATACAGTATATTTATTTACTTTATTATTGCAATATTTACTTAGAGATTGATTTTTCATTATAATATCCTAGAATTAGTATTTTAAAGGTACGCAAAATCAAAGAAAGTAAATCACATCAAGTCTTATGTTGGTAAGAAAACTGTTTCAGAGTAGAGTTATATATAGTGCTAGCTAAACCATAACAATGAAGATCTTTAAGATAAGAGTGTTCATTATCATAGGACTATGAATTTTGCGTCAGGTTTATGTTATTATATTATGTTTATTAATTTGTATCGTTTAGACAGGGTGATAGTAAGATATTGATTGCACTGGATAGTATTACTAGAGCTTGCTTAAAGTCCAACATACAGAGATGAGTTCATATCGATAGGGAGCTGATATCCGATAGACTTTACTATACTCAACTCTAAGGTACTCATATGGACTGATGACGGCAACAAGTAGATGTTAAGTAGAGTAAATATTATGTATCTACAGTAGATGTTAACTAGATCAATCATTTAGGAGAGTATCTCAATCAATAGATGAGGCTGAATGATGATGATAGGGTCATTTAGAAGAATTGTCGATTAAAGATATATTGTTAAGTAAATAGAAAAACTATTGCCAAAAATGTAAAATATATCAATCTGGCGCCTGCAGTAATAATGCAGAGTATCATTATAGCACAACTTGGAATTATGTATCAATTATATATTGTCTTTCGAGAGGACACACAGCATGATTATTCACTATAGCATCAGCGCAACACAATTGGTACGAAAATAGTTCCCACTCGAGCACACTATAGACAACAACAATAAAACTAATATCACAAAAACACACTATGAACAGTCCACCATAGCAGCAACACTTGACTAACACTTTCACAATATCGAATGTTTTTTTGGTATGGACTGTATTCCGTTAGCTTTTTACCTTTAGTGATTGGAGAACCCAAAAACACCTACATAAGATAAGAATGAATTTAACCGGTAGGTACTTTAAAATAATAAAATACACTTCGACGTTTAATTCACAATGAGCATGATATCATCAAGTAGTTCTCTCTTTGTTTAAGAGATATTTTTGCGAGAGACAGATACGAGATTAACTCATGCTACAAGATAGCGCCATGTACGAGCGTGAGCGAGAGAGAGATGCTGTGTAGTTGCTATGTTGAATTAACACATGCCACTTGTCTGTTAATGATGTTCAATACTCGGGCATTCATATTATGTAAAGAGAAATTGTTAGAGTAATAGTTAAGTAGTTAATTTAAGCTTATTTTTAACTTAATAGAGGAATAGACACAGGAGAGAGGTCCCTTATTTAAATAGCTATATAGTATAATTGACAAGTTATTGTCTATTAAAAGATAATTATATAATAAAGATATTATATCGGAGGGACATAAGAACTGAAAACACGTTAGCTTATTATGATTCATACTATACAAAAATACAATAAACGAAAGTAGTGTTGAGTTATTTATAATTTATAATAGTGTTGCAATCTAGTAATTTTATAAATAGGTTATGGTCATAAAAAATGAATTATATATGAAAAAAATTCAAATCAAAAAAGTATATGTTAGTGTATCGTAGAATGTATGTAAGAATACTCTATACGAAGATCGATATATTTAGTGAGTATGAGAAGAATATGTGTCAAGAGTCGTAGTGTTTGATATTTGTATATTGCTCTATAAAGGCAGATAGTGTTATATGTATGGGATAGCGTCAAATCTATGTGAGGGGTAGCTGTATGGTTCGATCTTCCGCTTTTTGATTATTGAGACAGATAGATCATTCATACTCTAAATTTAGATATGCATATGCTTACTACTATCTTATCTGCTTCTTGAAAGAAAACCCAAAGTAAACTTAGTGTAGTGTTAAGCCGTAATAGATGTTATTTCAGTAATATATCTCAAGTCATCCTTCATCAATCTTGTGCATTTTTACGTATGAATAGTACAAATACTTAGTCAATCCATACATTCATAAATTTATCAATAAGTAATACACTGTTTCGATACGATTTCACCGAGTTATATGCAAATCTCTAACTTTTACTGTTGAAAATTTCTAGCTTACTCTTTTCATGTGAATTTTATCGATTCCTAATTATTTAAAAACTACAAAAGTACAAATCATAAAAAGTTAAACGCTAATCATTGATATAAGTAACATAATAAATAATAACACCTATTTGTAGTTACAACTACAATAATATTAATCATACACCTTAATTTCACAAATTAATAAATAATAAATCAATAATATATAATACATTAATAATCATAATAATTAAATAATTAAAATAATTAAATAATAAATATAAATTAAATAAATAATTACATAATTATAATATTATTTATTATATATATATTAATTATATTTATTAATTCATTATAATATTAATTAATTTATTACTAATTTAAATTATATAACACTTATTATACTCATAATATATTAATATTATTATATATATTTATTATAATTAATTATTATTATTATTATTAATTAATTGTTTATATTATTCGTATAATTTGTTATTTAATTTATTTATTATTATACTTAATATAATTAGCCAATACTTATAACTATAGGGTTTACTGAGGTTATATATTAAAAATATATATATAAATATAATAAGTAATATAAATATATATGTACCGTAGTCGATACAAAGTATGCGATATATATCATGAGTAAGTATCAATGTATATATTTATACATAAAAATGAGCAGTAGATCTACTTCCAGAATATTTGAATAATTAAATAGTATCTAGTATCTGAAACAAGAGAATAAGTAAAAATAAGGAACGTAACAAAATAGAAAACAAGTCATTTGTACCGTTACCAAAACTTTGCGTTTTATTTAGAGTAAAATTTTGTAAACTCTCTTGAATATAAGTAAATAATTGCAATAAAAGAGTATACTAATATAGTCATTCATAACATATTTAGGCATTGAGTTTGAGCTAATAAATATTAAATCTTGTGACATGTGTAAGTAGAAGGGGCTAAATTGCAACGAGCCACAATTTAACTACAATCATGTTCAAATTTATGGCGCTTTCTGCGCTCTTAAACTAAGTATAGATACTGTGATATTGAGCGCGAGAAAATATTGCAGAAATAACGCTCCACGCACAATGGAATATATCATAGGGGAAGTATTACTCCTATTGCAAATACTCGGGTGTTACTTTATGAAGAAAAGCAGCTGAGTGACAAATAAGTAAGACTTACAAAACTGTAAGTGTTTATGTGTAAACATTAAAGGCTGAGAAACATTCAAAGACTTTAATCATTTCTAAACATTTTAATTTTTAAACCAAATTGATATGGTAACCATCTGCGACACAAAGTATCTTTAGAATATGGAATGCCCAACAATAAAGGAATAAAGGTCTTAAACTAATCACAGTTGGTGACTAATTAATTAGCTGACATATTAACCAATATGTTATTTGTATGTGTAAAGGCTTCGAGACATATTTATTTTACATGCCCTCTGTATGTCGGTTAAAAAGTATTATGTCTGCGCCTCTCTCTAAGTTGTTCTGCCTTTGAACTCGATCGATGAAGAAGACTGCCACTAGCAAAGTGCGAACACACATTTTTACCTAACAGTGCTCAAATTGCGCTTTGCGATTTAATGCGCTTCATCGCCATGCTTTAAAGCATTTAGAATAACTGAAAATTAAAGTAGCTAATTCATTAATATTTTTTTGATTAAAGCTAATTTACTATCAAAACTGTAAATAATGGCAAGTAATAAATTATATACAAATTATATTTGCGTAAGAAGGTTGACAAAACGTATTATTATAAGAACCTAAACACAGATTATACTGTGTAGCTAACATCTCCAATACTTGTTTACTTAAAAAAGCCATTCAGCCACTCAAGATTCTTGCACCAAAAATTTAAAGATGCAAAATTCTATATATTTTTCGCTGCAAAAAGCCAAAGTTTACTGCAACAGCCATTCAAGATATTGATTGGTGGATCAGTTTGCAATTTTTGACACCGATGACGATAATCGTCTCCATCACTAATAGATATCTTATAATACATAATATAGTATATCTATTATATATTATAATATAATAATAACAATACTATAAATTATATCTATAATATATATATATATATACGATATATATTATAGTACTATACTTTATATCATACGGTTATACAAATATAATAATACATATAATATTAATTATGATATATTTATTAAATTATTCTATATTAATTATTTAAATCAAAACACTCTCGTATCTCCGGCATACCTGCAGGGTGTGTTGTGGCTGATTAGGTTTTTTCACAGTCTTATCATCACCAAGTCGCTTCTACGGAAAAATACATAAAATACAGAAGGGGTTTTCAGCCCCTTGCTATGAGACAAAGCTTGGAATTTTCTTCCTATGATTCGATGAATTCTTCGCAAAACCGCAGCTCACTTTTCCTAATATTTAACAGTTTCAAATTCCCATTTCCTCTTCTTGCGCCGAGAAATTAAGTTTTCTAGAGTGCTCTGAGGTCATTATTAATATTTTTTTTCTTCATTCAAATTAATTCATTAAAAGAAATGGTGTCGAAATAATTGTTGCGAGACAATAAATCATCATAAATCTCTATGAAGGAAACTTTTTATAGGTTTGACGTAGATACAGAATTATGAAAATACAGATTTTTAATATATATTTTTTCCTTACTCATTTATAAAATTCTTAATAACAATAGTTAAAGTACTCTCTTCTTAAAATGCAATCCACACAATATTCTTACTTTAAGTAATTTCAAATAATTTATTAATTGCCCAAAGGCCAATATCTTTAATCCTTTCACATCTTCTTCATCTTCTGCGGTCCCTTCCAGCCTGCTAGCTTCTTTTTCTGGTTCGTTCCCTCTCGGTTTCCACCGCGGAATACAAATCCACACTCGATGACAAGTCGAATCATAATATTTATTTATATATATTACTTAATCTTAATTCCTGGTATTCAATCAATCACTTTCACTATTTATTTTTATCTATTCCTTAATATGTGTCTTTAATGAAATCCTAACAGGTTTTCACGAAAGTACTATACAATACACTTGGTTGAAAGATCAATTGACACCGTACAGAAGCTTGATCTGATCTTCATTGTTATTAGAGTTATATGGTAAGTTTGTACGCAAACTCGTATTTGTGTTCAGGATCCATAAGGTCCATCGCATCGCAGTTTAATAATCAGGAGACTACGTCTTTCAATTCGTTTGCATAATCAGACTTGTGCTGTGCCAACGACGTGGGCTAAAAAGCCATCATCATCCAGCAAATGATTCAAAGTAAGTTGTTGTTGGGATCTTTCACCCTCAATAATTTGGCGAGCCCTGCTCTCCGGGATTTGTTAGCTATCAAAGGGCCTGAATTCTAGTAATTTATTACGTTATCAGACTAGGCATTTTTTAGTGCAAAGGCACTTAGTTTTTTTTCTTGACATTCTTTTTACTTATATGCGGTTATATTACGTTTATTTCCGTCGAAGAAAATGGTTGATTTCAAGTTTTTTATATTTTTAACGTTATAAATAGCAAAAATATGCTTTTTTCTAAACGCGTTATTTTTGGTAGTGTAAACAGATTGACACACCAAAAATAATCAAATATATATATATATATATATATATATACTTATCATACTAAAATATATTAATAATATATATATATATACATATATATATATACTATATCTTATATATATATATATACTTGTTCGTAAAGTCCAGTTAAAAAATATATATATTATATATAGTATATTATAATATTAATACTATAGTATAATATATTATATAAAATATTATATTACTATATATATATATATATATATAAAATTGATAGCATTAGATATATATATATAATACTTTGCCTACAAATTGTAAGTGGACTGCGCTATCTCTAAAGTTCTGTAAAACTCACACCGGTACAATTTCGTTTTCTGCACGTCTTGTAAAACCTGCTCTGACAGGGATAATTTCTGTATCGAAAAGTGTATTCGTGGCAATTTTTTACAACATTTTGCGATCTAATTATTTGATATATATATATACATACTAAGATATATATATATATATACTAATATACTATATATACTATATATATATAATATATATATATATATATAATATATATCATAATATAATATATGATATATATAATATATATATATATATAATATATTATACCTATATTATATATATATACTAATATACTAATTCTATTTTATTTAATATATATACTATATACATATATACAGATTTTCGACTGCCGAAATATTTTATTGCCAAACCCTCAAACTTAATATAAATATGGAAAAGATAAATATACGTATATTTTAGGTTCTGTTTTGACAGGCAAAGCTGTTAAGGTGTACAATCAGTTACCGGTAGAAGATGCCACAAACTATGATGTTTTGAAACAAGCCTTACTAGTGCGATATGACCTAACTGAAAGCGGGTATCGCTCTAAATTTAAATCTATGACATCAATTGAAGATGATAACCCCAAGGTGTATATGAATCGAATTTCCGAGTCGCTTAAGAAATGGATCACTGCAGCCAACATAAAAGAGACATTTGATGATGTTGTTAAGTTAAGTTCTTTAGAATAGATAAATACATGAGTACAGTGCCCAAGGATTTAGCTACATACCTGACAGTTAAAAATGATAAAGATATGAACGAAATAATAGCAAGTTCAGAAAATTACTTGCAAGGTTACAAAACTAGTTTAGTGCCCCGACACAATCACCAAAGTAATTTTAGAAGCAGACCGAACAATATAAATAGCAGTAATTATCAAAGAGGTTTAAAAAGTAAGTCCATGAGTCACAACCACAGTGCTGTATTCCAAAGAAATAGTGGAGCGGCAAATGTTGCAAGGAGCAACGATCAACGAAGGGAAAATCACATTAGGAGCTCAAGCGAGCCCAGAGGCGTGCTGACCTGTTTTAAGTGCCAAAGGCGCGGTCACATTGCCAGAGATTGTCGTTATCCGCCCTACAATGGTACCGGCCGAGCGTTCAATGTTTACCAAGGTCGACAAAGAGAGGAAGCTAAGACTACTGTGGCGTTCGCAGATATTTCTGCAGAGTGCAAAGTCCAGATAATATCTGGTGAAGAACCACAGCAGTCAGGTGAAGATATTTATATGGTAGGTGGAACCGATGAATGTTCCCACGATCTACCAGTGGTCGATGGCTATAAAGTAAGAGTTCTCAGAGACACCGGATACAATGGGATTGTGTTACGGAGAAAATTTGTTCCGGAAGGAAGTTATACCGGAGTATTTAGAAAGATGAGGTTACTCGATAATACTGTGATATGGGTTCCTCTGGCAAAAGTAATACTGGATACACCGTATTACGTAGGAGAGACAACTGCGGTCGATATGCCGGTTGTTGTTTATGACCTGGTGCTGGGTAACGTGGAAGGAGTCTTACCTCCATTTATGCCTAATGATAGTTGGGACGAGGCCAAAAGCCGTTTTCCTTGCGCAACGCAAGATGAAGGAACTACAAAGAGTTCGCAGTCCCCTATTGTGGAAAAGGTGGAAGAAGTTCCGAGTGTGGATTCACTCGTTAGGCGCAACGCCCCCCAGTTTAAAAATGATGAGTGTGGATTCACTCGTAAGGCGCAACGCCTCCCAGACAAGTCAGATTGAGGAAAAAGGCCAGATGGAAATTGTGAAAGTACCCATTTTGCAGACATCTAGAGATCGAGGTATTATCATGACCACATCTAAAGAAGAGACTCCTGAAGAAGTAAAATATAATCCCCCAAAGGCTTAGACTCCAAGTATTATTAAGAACCCCACTACAGAAACTATAGATGATATATATACACAGAAAGGGTCAGAATCCGAAAAGACGGAAAGCTCCCTCAAGGAAGAAATAGCCGCTCCAGCAGAAGTGTCTCCCGCAGAAGGCGAGATGACACAGGATCTCATACAAGATCGATTAGTGTTTAAAGAAAAGCAATTACAAGATGTGTCACTACAAAGGATCTGGAGATCAGTAGAGAAAAATGAGAAAAAATATGTAGTTATTAAAGATTTACTTTTTAAGAGGATAGTGGAAAATCAGATAGAACGCCATGCGTTAGTAGTTCCCAAAGAGTACAGAAACAGAGTGCTGAGTGTAGCTCACGTTGATATATTTGGTGTGCACCAAGGTGTAAAGAAAATTATGGGGAAGATAACCCAGCAGTTTTACTGGCAAAATATATACCAAGATGTCACAAGATATTGCTATTCTTGTGATATCTGTCAAAGGACCTGTTCTAAGGGAAGGGTGACAAAAGTTCCTTTATGTTCAATGCCTATAATAGAGGTCCCCTTTCAACGTGTTGTGATAGATTTAGTGGGTCCCATCATTCCACCATCTTCTGAGGGACAACAATATGTCCATACTTGTTGACTATAAAACCAGCTACCCAGATTACGGCAAGAAAATTAGAACGAAAAGCTGCAGACGAGAGGCGAACTCTGAGAAGCAAATGAGGGAGATTTGAAAATGAGTGGAAAAATGAGAGTTGAGTCATGGCATAAGGATGAACAGAGTTAGAAGTACAGCTGAGGAGATCGCTAATGAAAAGAAAAGTAAGAATAAAATTTGGAGATAAAACAGAACCTGAGGAACACCTCCACAATCTACAGGAAAGAAAGAAAAGTTCGCTCCATCAACAAGTGTGATATGGAGCGACCCGAGAGAAAACTTAACAGGAGTTAGACGACAAATGAGACGGTAATAGCACACACACAATGAGGATAAGCAGGAGCCTTAGATAAGAGATACGCTCTGACGATCGCATCGCTCGAGCGTGATCTCAGATCCGAGAGCACATATCGTCGAGCGCAGAGTTCGACGATCTGCCGAAAAATAACTGTCTTTAATAACGCAGAAACTATAGATGCCAAATCTAGATCTAAGATAGGATAGGTATGTCACCATTTGACCTCTCTGAGCGTAAACGAAAGCTAACTGCAAAGTCTAGGATAGATCGTCAGATGATGCAGAAATGAGAGTTAAGAGTTATCGAAATATAACTTCACACTCGACACACACCTAAAGAATGCTAGTATATATGTGTTAGATCTATATCACTCACGAATATCCGTAGAGCGACGTGGGCAAGTTGGGCTTGGATCATAGTCCGTGCTTCCAGCAGATGATGAGAGACAAATATGATGAAATGCATAACAGATATACGTAAGAGAGAAGAACAAACTCGTGAAGCACAACAACAAAGACGCAAAACACTGGAGAGGAAGTGCATCTGCAATAGAGCGAGCTGATACTACACTTCCTGCCATGAGAGATGTATCATGCAGTACACACCCACACGGGCACTAAAACTTACACGGCTCGCGCGTAAGTCTACGGAGAGAGGCATTAAGGAAAGTCTAGAGGAGAAGACAGCAAGAGGAGAGATGACCTGACGAGATAGTTGTATAGGAGAGAGAGGATATATGTCAGAACGGACAGACCGTGAGGGTAAGATAGCAGACTCAGTAAGTTATTCACTAAAGGAAGGTCAGAGCACAAGGTAACTAGCGAGATATTGGAGCTATTGAGAACGTGAGTATTAGGAGCATCGTTTTTTAAGGCAAAGAATGGCAGTACCAAATTTATAGTGTGTGAGTACGGAGTCATTACCGAGACAAAGTAGGTCTTTGTCGCCTTTCTTTTAAAGAAAGCGCTCTAAATCGCCTCGCTGAGCTTGAAGAGGCAATATCATAAAACGTATTCGACTAACGAGCTATCGAAGAGAGTATTCGATACAAACAGTTAAGGAGACGAGCACTATTTACAGTCACATGCCCGATGGACATGTCTCTCCTGAATGGCAGCTAGAACTATAATGTACTCCCTCAATCTAACCATGGATTTTTGGAGAAAAACGATCTTAGTGTGAAGATTGAATGAACCCATGCTCATACCCTCAGACCTGATTACGGCCCCCACCTTCTTCAGCGGTGACCGAAGCGATCCTCCATGAGTCACAGCATTAGATCAACACCCAACATCAGTTTGTTCAAAGAATGACTGCTAACGCCCTCCTCAATTTAGCTCCGATAGATAGCTTCGGTCAGAGAATGTACGTAGGGTCATGGTACTGCTGTGAGATAATAGATTTAAAATTAACAGCTACATAAATTGTGTGTCAGGCTTTAGTTACCGTAAGTGAGGGAAAATTGGTGTATTTACTATCGAGAAGGATGTAGTGGTAGAACTACATAATTCTAATGCCGTGTTCAAGAGATGTTAGGCTACGGATTCTGGATGTTAGGTGTATGGTTCTTTAATATACTGTTCGTAATTCGTGTTGAGATAATGAATGTGTTTGGCCTCCTCCACTCTCTGCATCAGATGAGAGACGCTAGACCATCCTCAGATGATGTACGTTGAAATCGTCCCTAAAATAGATGATTCTAGGCATTGATGGGAAGAAGTACTTACGAGTCTATGAATAGTATATATATTCAAAAAGAAGTTGAAAATCTGTTCCAGCTTGTTTACGGAAAGTAGCAACGTTTAGCAGAATACTACAAGATAATGTAGTAGTAGGGAGTCAATGATTAAGCCTACATTTTTAAGAAGCGTTTCTGAAATCATGCAGTATTCAGATTCTGCAAATACAGTAGATTACAGCATTATAATGTACGAAATAGGCACAGACCCCATCCATTTAGTCTGAAAAAGATAGAAAAGGTTATAGTTTTGGAGGATATTAAAGTTTAATTTATGAAAAAACTTCCCTGGCTAGCTGGTCCTCAGACCGTAATAATATGTTAGGTAGCAATGTAGTTAGCCGAGGTGAATTACAGATTTCACTGGTTAAGCTTTCAGCCTACGAACGTTGGCAAAGTTCACATAGAGAACCCAGCCTGCGCTCACCCCTACATCTTCTCTGTCCATTCTCTTCTAACTGACACCCACAAAACAAACACACACAATCGCCATACACAGCCCACCCAAAAACCCAAGAATTGGTTTCTATTAAAAATCCCGCGCCCACTAAAAAACACACACACACATCAGAGCAAACGCAAGTGTCACGTGATAACAAAGTAAAAAAAAAAAATTACATCATATAAACCATATAAGGGAAAACGCGTTGAAATCCTAAAAATAACATTATTAAAAATTTATGTTTATAAAATGGAAACAATGCACTAAATCATAACCCAGTAAATATGTAAGGTAAATAAAACTTCAAAGTTAAAATCACACAACGCCACTGAGCAACAGCTTCACAAATTTTACCAACGACATAAAACCTAAAAAAATCGGATAAACCAAAATCTTCATTAAAAACTTAAAAAAAAAGCTAAAAGCTGCCTTTAATAGAATAAATTAAATAGTAAAAAAATCTAAAAAACTTTTTTAAGTTAGGACACCCTTGAGGGGGGGGTCCCCCATTACGAATTCATAACCATCATATTCGACGCATCTAGCTGGTTCGATAAATATATAATGACGACATCCAATATAATGTTATACGAATGGTTATTAACACGGCACCCTAGCCAAATCGGCTCCAGCACGGTGCCAACTTCCTCAGATCCTGATAACCATCTTCTAGAAATTAACTCTGATCCCAGTCACTAAAGTTCTCAGAGCCTGTGCTAACACATAGAAATCGACTTCTTTTTAGACACCCTGTACGCAATATACATAACTCGTCGTAGACAGGAAGGTTACTCACCTATCTAACCCCCTCCAAATTTTAACGACCGTATGATAACTCTAAACTGTCAGATATATAGCCGGAAGCAGATAATCAATTTAACAACAAAAACAGTTCCTTAGAAAAATATATATATATTATATATAATATATATATCTATTATAATATATATACTACTCTAATATATAATAATATATATATTATATATAGTTAATATTATATATAGTATATAGCTAATAGTATTCCCAAAAAGTTGGAAGTCGGAGTCGGAAGTCGACAGATTGCGGAGTCGGTCGCTAGAAAACGGTGTCGACTGGAACACGAAGACTACCTCAAAATCGAATTTATTCGATGTAATCTTATATCAACAATATAATAATAATAATAATAATAATAATAATAATAAAAGAGAGTACTACATACATATAGACGTCGTGTCCCTGCTCACCCAGCTGTTCGTTTTGTCCCGATCTCACATACACCTACTACCTAACGAATAATATAAAATTAACCAAGAAGAACCGTAGCCTAATCATACGGTTCGCACACTTTGAGAACGGCCGAATAAAAACGAGGCTTCACACACCCTCATTATTTCCGCGTCCCAATCCTCGGGCAGCTACCCCTTTTAGAATCGACTAGCGTTAACCCAAACTTCAGACGGTACTCAGACTTAGCTCGCTCAATGAATGACATATACCCAAGTTTCATAACTGATACCATGCATAACAAGTACAACTTCCTTTCATAAACCAAAAAAAGCGGCCCCGACGTACAGCTCCTGTCTATTACTAACTTGTAGTGTTATATAATATAAAATTGTAACATGGGTCAACTTCGGTCAGTTTAAAATATCAAATGCTGCCAATTAATATATATATCATTAAATTAAATTCTTAATACTCTTTCACAGAAAGATTCTGAAACATAATGTTTACTAATTTTACTACTTTAATAACAGCATAGATAAGGTTTAGTAAATTTTCCCCATGGAAAAATAATTTGCTTACAAGTTCTTTTTTCTCAGCCCATATGAGGTTCGTCACTACGCACGCTCTAAAGTAACGGCGCTAGGAACAAAGGGAATACTCGATGATGCATGTTGCCAGGACGCCTTAAGGCTCCGTCTTCGTTTCGCTATTTGTGCTAAAACGTATAGGGCCTAAAACGGCTTGAAAGTTTGTTCGAATTCGTTTTTATCAAATAGTTGCTTTGCGTATCGTTTTTGTCAAACTACGATGACGCACATCGTCAAAAAAACGCTCATGAAACGTCCAAATGAATGTATCCCTTATTCGTTCTGTGTATCATACACATAAAAAGAATAGCAACTTACTAGAATTAAAGAAATTTCCTTACGTTTGGTGAGAAATTTTTTACGATTTTGCTCTGACAAAAACGAACGCAAACACTCGAGCATTTTATTAACGCTTTCGAAACCTCATGGTCTTAACAGTTAATATTGTAATACTCCATTATGTTTAAAAAATGATTTGGGTTATCACTAAGTTTATCAAATAAAAAAATCACTTAATTCGATGATCTTCTTTCGGAGTGAAAATGAAGTGACTGATTGCCACGTAACTGCCTATCCCACCAAAGGGGCATTCGGTCACGTTACTCTATCGCTCGTAAATTACATTAGATCCGTAATATATACCTATACTATATACCTATGTTTCTACAACTAAGACAAACATTAACATATAAAAAAAAAATTCCAAAATCAAATTATACATAATAAAGTCATTATAATCTTAACATTCTGAGTAACCAAATCGGTAAGCCGAATAGTTGCAGCCACTTTACGAATTATATATATAATATTATCATTATTAATATAGCTTATCTATATATATATATACTGATATCATTATTATAATATATATATATTATATATTATATTATATATATTATACTCTAAAAAATATATAGTACATATATATATATTAATACTAAAATACTATCACATGACTGAGCATCTAACATCCCATGTCGTGTTGTAGGGTCATCCTTCATACACTTCACTGCTCTCTGCATTACATACATCATTACATCACATATCTCACCTAAACACTACTTACTATTACCAGACACACACCTTTTTAATTCATATATCCCTGTGTGTGGGGAGGGAGAAAAAGTTTACACAGTGAATGTTCTGCGTGTCGTGGAAGGCTAATAAAGGGACTTTGGTAGTTGGGTTATGGGACTCGCTGAAATCCGACATATTTACGTACTCCTAGGAATGCTTACATGCATGCCTCACCTGGTCGTGAATCCTCTGTAAGCGACCTTGAATCTTTTGGAAAGCGAAATTTTCTGAATCATCTGGGTTCATGGAATTGTTATATGGCAAAAAATAACATAAGGGGTTTTTAGAGGTGGTGATAGATGTATTTAGAAGGGTAAATTTAATTTGATTGCTGTGACTGAAACAATGATGAAAGGAATTGGAGATGACTAGTGGTGTTGGGTAAAATGTATGTGTGTGGTGGATTGGAAAGGAATGA